>VIYQ01002977.1:0-15495 GCA_009928355.1 Chlorella sp. CH2018 | reverse complement strand
TGGGGGGAGGGGGCTGAGGGGAGGAGGCTGAGAAGGCGTGCTGCCATAGTCAGCCTTGTTGCAAGGGCGAAGGACCCGCGCCGGTGCTCGCTGCCGGTGTGCCGCCGCTCCTTCCCTGCCTCACTGCTCACACCAAAACCCTGCCCTTGCTGCAACCAGGGGCCTGTGGGGTGCACACAACTTCTTTGAGTTCTTTGTGCGCACGCCGGCGCGAGTGTGGGCGCTGCAGCAGGCCGGGGCCCTCAGCAACCGCACTACACTGGTTGTCGGCTCGCCGGCAGGTGCGGCTGGGCAGAAGCACTGTGCGTGAGTTTATGAATGCCAGCATGAAGCAAGCCAGGTCAGCCGCATACGGCAGCCCTGCTCATCTGCACGCACACACGCCCGTCTCGCCCTGCAGGCGAGCGGCTGCCGCCGTTTGCACCCATACTCCTCAAGCCCTTCACTCCGTACGAGGTGGTGTCATTTGCAGAGGTAGGCTTGCCGCTGCCGCGCCTGCTGCAGTGCCGTGGCCATCCTGGCAGCCAGCCACAGCTGAGCCGTTCTGCTTCCCTGCCGCGCTGCAGTTTTCGCAGCGCAACACCCCCGCCGATGCACCGCACACAACGGCGGAAGGGGCGGGCCAGCGCTGCTTCGAGCGTGCCTACCTGTGTGCCTGGCAAGTGGGCTACGGCGCAGGAACCTGGGGTGCCGCGGCGGCTATCCTGCAGCACTACTTGGCCCAGGGGCAGCCGGCCAACCCGCTGGGCTTTGATGGCGGGCCTGAAGTGCTCAAGGTGCGGATGGATGTAGGAGGAGGATACTGTGGGTGCCCTGCAAAGGGCTCAAGCAGGTGTTGGGGGTCGCCGCATTTTTGTTGTTGCCATTGCTCACCCCGCCGTTGGCACCAGCCTGTGCCCAGCTGCCTGCACATGTGCTCGCCCCTTCCCCGCAGGTGCTGATTGAGAGCCGGCAGGGGCCGGTGCGCAACATCCTGAATGCACAGCAGCTGGTTGATGACTGCAACCGGCTGTCGGCCTCGTGGCAGCTGGACCCTGCCTCACCCATCCAGCGCATCCAGTGCCGGTGGGTGGGCACGGTGGCTGAAGTTGGGTGGTCCAGATGGGTCGACTGTCGGAGTGCTTGCCTACCTTGAATTACATGATCGGAACAGCCGCAAAGAAGGGTGCCTCACTCACCCCACACCCTCGCCCTGCCCGACGCAGGTTCACCAGCTTTGGCAGCGACCCCGTCCATGACTTGCTGGCCACCGCCAGCGCGGATGTGCTGGTGGCAGTGCACGGCGCGGGCTGCACCAACTGGTTCTTTATGGCGCCCGGCTCCACACTGCTGGAAATCAGGTGGGCAGAGCGGCCCGGCCATGGCAGTGCATGCAGCTCGGTGCGTGGGTGACTGGGACCAGACCTCGGCTGCTGTCTGCCCTGCTGTCCACTGACAACCACCGCTTCCCGCACCGCCTTGCCTGCCATCCACCCAAGTCCGCTCCCACTGCCCCGCCTGCAGGCCCTACATGTTTGGTTCTCACGGCTGGGCCGACGGGTACTTCCCTTCCACCAGTGTGCACAGCAACCTCACACGCTTCTTCTTCGGCCTGAACATCGAGGTGGGGATGGGGGAGGTGTGCAAGATCAGCAGAGGGGTGTGCGGCAAGCTGAATGGCCCAAGCCCCGCTGGGCTGCAGGCGCGCGCGCCAACTGGCCGGTGTGCGCTGCATGCCACATTGTTTGCAGGGCTGCCAAGCCGTGCAGCACCCATGATCCCTCCCCTCTCCCCTCTGCTGTCCACCCACAGAACTCAAAGGCCTGGAAGCCCGGCGCGGCTGAGGTGGCGCGGCGCGTTGTGAACAACACACGGGACCCGCGCCTGCTGCGTGACCGGCATGTGGTCCTGCCGCTGGACGTCCTGAAAGAGAAGCTGCTGCGCATTGCGGCAGTGGGGCGCTCCAGGGACCGGTACATCGCGCAGCAGCTGCAGCAGCTGCACTACAGTGAGCTGCGGGAGGATGGCAAGCTGTACATCCGCTGCATACCCAACCGGCGGCCGCCCACGGGGCCCTGCAGCCAGGCAGCGGTGGATGCAGCCAAGAAGGCAGTTAGCAGCGGGCAGGCACACCCGCAGCAGCCGGCAGCAGCTGCGCTGGCCCCGGCCACAGCGCCAGGGAGCAGTGATGCGAGTGGGGCACCGGCGGGCAGCATAGACACCCAGGCAGCAGCTGATGCCGATGCCGAGCTGCCGCTGGAAGACATGCCGCTGGCAGACGGCAGCACAGCAGCAGCAGCAGCAGCAGCAGCAGCAGCGGCGGCGGCTCCTGCCGTCCAGCCCTCCCCTCAACCAGCACCCCAGTCAGCTGCCCAGCGGCAGCAACAGCAACAGCAGCAAGCAGCACAGCAAGGTGCACAGCAGCAGCAGCAGCAGCAACAGCAGCAGCAGCAGCAGCAGCAACAGCAGCAAGCAGCACAGCAGCAGCAGCAGCAGCAGCAGCAGCAGCAGCAGCCTGCCCTACCTGTGAGTGCGCCCACTGAGGGTGCAGAGCCGGCTGATGACACTGAGCTGCTGGGCTCCACGCCAGCCCAGCCAGCTGCTGCCGCTGCCGCTGCAGCGCACGTACATGCAGAGGCAGCGCCAGCAGGCTTGTGGAACGGCAAGGCCTTTAGATATGGCCCGCCCGGCGTGGCCGCCTTGAGTGCTGTTGTGCTGCTGGCGGCTGCGGCGGCGGTCTACGGCACTCTGTGCCGGCGCAAGGCTGCAGAGCCGCCCGCTGGCCCAACTAATGAAGACGATGACGGTGATGCTGAAACTAAGCCCCTGACTTCTGTGTCTGTCCAGCTGCCTGCTATTTCCAGGCCAGCTGCTGTGTGAATACGACCCTGCCAAGACTCCTGGTTGGACTGTGCTTGTAGTTGCCTGCCATTGAGGCCATTTCACGATCCCCCCAAGAACTGACCAACGATACTGTTTCAATTTATTCCCCTTCAGTCCCACTGGTACGTTCCTACATGTTGTCCCTTGCATCCTCTTGATCGTCTGCAAGTTTGTAACTTCACACTAGCCGAAACCCACAGGTCAGAATCGCTTCTCAACCAGGCGGTGCAGCAGCAGGGCGGCAGCGTACGCCGCAGCCAATGTAAGCGCAGAAAGGAATGCAAGGCCCCAGAATGGGGAGGCGGCAATGGCAGAGGGGAGGGCGCCGGGCAGCAGGCTGAGGGCCCAGAGGCGGGCGGGTTCATGAATCAAATACAGGCTGAAGGACAGGTTGGCAAGGGGCAGAAGGGCGGTGGAAGAAAGGGCAGAGGCAATGCGGCTGTGCAGCGGGTCGCAGCGCAGTGTGAGGGCAAGGATTGTGGCAGCAAGCAGGGCAGACAGGTGGGGAGAGCCGTAGTAGCACAGGGCAGCGTAGGCGCGGGAGGCGGTGGGGCTCCAGAGGGCCTCCCCGGGCACGCCGTTGGGGTTCCAGGCAGCAAACAGATACAGGTAGGTTGCCTGCAGTGCAGCTGCGGCTGCCGCCCGGCATGCTCGCCGCCGTGCCAGCCAGGACAGGGCAGCGTGGCTGCGCAGCAGCAGGCCGAGTGCGGCGCCCACGGCCAGCTGGCACAGGCGAGCAGCCGGGGTAAAGTAGGTTGCACGCAGCAGCGAGGTGTAGGTGACCAGCCCTGCTGCCTGCCGCAGGTCTCCTAGGGGCAGGCGCAGCAAGGATGCCGGCTCGGACCACGCCAGTAGGAGGCGCCACGCCGTGCCGGCGCCAGCTGCGGCGGCCAGCGCCCAGGCGAGGCGAGCGCGGAAGCCGGGCTGGCGCGGGCGCAGCGCTAGCAGGAGCAGCGGGAAGGCTGCATAGAACTGAACTTGGAGGCTGAGGGTCCACAGATGGCCGCCTGTGGGTTGTAAGCGGGGTGGGAGGGAAGCGAGATGGGCAAGTCGAAACAACGTGAGCGCTGGATGCTGCACGGAGCAGCTGCACAGCTGGTGCGGCGACAGCAGCAGTGGCACCCATTGAACCACGACTGCTCCAGCGCCTTACCGCACGACTGTGGGCTGTTGAAGTTGACCAGGAACGCAAGGTTGCGCCAGAGGCCGGCGGGGCAGTTGCCCATGAAAATTCGATGGGCCAGAGCCGCTTCGGGTGCAGGGCTGGCCGGCAGCGCCGCAAGCACGGCCAAGGTGGCCAGGTAGGCTGGCAGCAGGCGCAGCGCGCGGCGCCGCCAGTATCGCTGCACTGCTCGCCAGCCGTCGGTGCTGTTCTCCAGGGCCGGCACCAGCTGGTAGGCTGCTAGCAGGCCGGTGAGCAGCAGGAAGCAGTCGACAGCCAGGGGGCCGAGCGAAGCTGCTGCGACGAGCACGTTGCGCCGCGTGAGCTGCGCGGCGGTATCATACGGCACCAGCACGCTCCACAGCAGCCAGGAGTGGTACACCACCACGGCAATGCTGGAGAGCGCACGCAGGCCGTTCAGTGGCCGCAGGTCGAGCAGGCGCGGGTGGTGGGAGGCATCGGCAGCGGCGGCGACAGCAGGTGGCGGTGGACGGGCAAGGCCACGTGCGCGACGATCGGGGCTGGCTCGGCTAAAGCTTTCTGAGATGAGCGCGGCTGCCGCAGCGGCGGCAGAGGGCTGCTGCATAGCGGTGGCAGCTCGAGGTGCGAGCCGGCCAGGCAAACTGGGCCGGTAGGAGCGGGAGCAAGTGAAATTGATCGAGTGCTGGCCCAGGATGTCAAATAAGCCTGCGCCAGGCGGGCCGCGTGGGTACGGAAGTGAGAACCATCGGCCAGCTGGCGCCGAGGCCTAGGCGGCGGCCCGCCCTGCCCCATGATGAAGAGGTCTGCGTGCCCCGTGATCATCACGCAGCTTCAACCTTGCAACTAGCACCTCTGTATCTGCAATAAAGAGCATCCAGTTTCATTGCTGCCCCATGTGCCTTGCAGTCTCTCCCCAGCCAGGCTTTTGCCTGGGCGGCAGCCTGCAGGTTGCGCGCAGATGCATACCATCTGCTCGCTGGTTTGCGAGGGTGCTGTCCCAAGGTCACTGCCGTGCTCAGCACCCACAGGCATACCGCCTGTGATCGCTGAGCAATCACTGGTAGAGCACATTCATTCACATAGGCGAGGAGCGTCACCGGGTGCAGCCGCTGCCGGCATGCCCAACCAGTAGCAAAGGCGCTGTGCAATGTGGCAGCTGTCACTGCAGATGGCTGTGCACCAGCCGAGTCATTGCAAAACGCGATGCTTGCCCCCTGCAGTGAGAGGACATTTCACATGGCAGCAGGAGCGTATGGAGGTGCATGTGCGCAGCGCCTTCGAGGCACAAGGCGAGCATGCGACCTGCAGATACTCACCTCAAAACTCCGCTCATAGGCAAAGCCCCTAAATTTACACTCGATTGAAGCCTTCCTCCGTTCCTCCAGACCCTGCAAACATGCCTGCGAGCCCTGCCATGACTGCCGCCCGATCGGCCCGTCCCTCCGCAGCCGCGGTTGCCATCTTTGTCGCGCTGACCTTCGTTGGGGCGCACGGTGAGGCTGAATGACGCGCGGTGACGGCTTCCGAAAGCCAAGTCCAGCGGGTCCCGGGCGGCGCCGCACCCTGCTGCCGCTCGCCGTCGCCGCTCGACGCACCAATGTCGATGTCTGCGCTTATGCAGCTGGAACGGCAGCAGACTAGCATGCATTATCAGTAAGCTGTATTCTTTGCTTGTGCAGGTGCTGATGTGAATGGCACCGCTCGCCTGGTTGGAGGCGCCGGCCATCACGAGGGCCGCGTAGAAGTGTTCATCCAAGGCGCTTGGCGGTCGGTGTGCCACAGCTGGACACAAGTTGTGTATGGTCAGCAGTACTTTTTTGACGATGCAGCGGCAGGCATAGTTTGCCGCCAGCTCGGCTACCTGAGTGGTCCGCCCGTGGTGCACAAGCCAGACTTCTTTGCCGGGCCTGCCGGGCCTTCCAGCACACTCGCCCTCACAGCTTTTTGTGAGGGGGGCGAGGCGGCGCTCATCAACTGCCCCTACAGCCTGGAGGAGACATGCACTGACCACGCCGCTGTGACATGCCCTGAGGCACAAGGTAAGGCAGTGCGGCATGCTACAGTCACTGACGCTCTTGCCTTCAACTTTCTCTTTCATGGAGATTGATCGATCATGCCCTGTTGCGCAGGCTCCCCAGCATCCCCTGCGGCGCTCCTTGACCAGTATGGCAGCTCGCCCAGGGCCAACGAGGGCCGGTTGACTGTTTTCAACGGCAGTGTATGGCGGCCCGTGGCTGCCACTACAGGAGCCAACCTGACCCGCATTGCTGAGCTGGCGTGCAACGACTTGGCAGCAGGCAGCGCCGGCAACGGGAGCACGACCTCGAACAGCACAGCTAGCTGGGCAATGGCCGCTACCACAGCCTACTGGCCGGGCCAACACTTGAAGTGGGACATCGCCTGCACTAGCAGCGAGACCAGCCTGTCACAGTGCCGCTTCACTGCAACTCCCGGCAACTTCCAAGAAATGGAGCTTGTGTGTGGCGGGCCGACAGGTTAGTTGACACGTCGTGCACAGTAACACAAAACCTGCTGCTGCTCTCGGTCCACTCCATTGATATGATTGTCCTGCCTCTTCTCCTCCTCTGGCTGCTTTGCAGAGCTGCCACTGTTCTCCTCTGCGGTCCGGGTAGTTGGCGGCAGTGGGCCACATGAGGGGCGTGTGGAGGTGCTCCTCGGGGGCACTTGGCGATCCGTGTGCAGCACGTGGGATGATGGTGTTTATGGAAAGCGGAACTTCTTCAATGACGCCGAGGCTGGCATTGTGTGCCGCCAGCTGGGCTACTCAACCGCCCCTCCCACAGTGCAAACTGGCGACTACTTCCCGACGCCTGGTGGTGGCGGCAAGCTGTACCACACTGCCTACTGTAATGGCGCAGAGGCCACTCTGCTGGCTTGCTGGGGCTGGAAAACCGACAAAGACTGCGTGGATCATGCCTCTGTGACATGTGCCCCTACAAAAGGCAAGCTCTGGCATATTGCTTTGCCGACTAGCAGCCAGTCGTGGTGTGGTTGGTGCCACTGGACGGTGGCCGGCTGGTGCCCTCTGGGCTTAATTCCCAGCTGGCGCAATCCACGCCGACGGCGTATTCTTTCATTCATTTCATTGGTGCCACTGGCGTGTTTGATGTATGCTGCTCTGATTCTGTGCACGCAGGCCTGCCTACTGCCATTGTCACCCTGCAAGACCCAAATGGCGCTGCCCCACGTCCCACCGAGGGCCGGCTGATGGTGTTCTTCGACAACACATGGCGTCCAGTTGCCTCCATGGATCCCACCAGCCTGCAAGCGCTTGCACGCATGGCATGTGAAGAACTGGCACGGGGCAACGCCACTGCCAATGCGACTGCCACCACCACCGCCAACCGCTCCTCTGTTAGTGCGGCGGTGTCGGCCACCTCAGCGTACAGGGGCGAGGAGCCAAAAAAGTGGGCAATCACTTGCACCGGCAACGAAGTCAGCCTGGCCGGCTGCCACCACAAGACGGTTGAGAGCGGCGCGGAGGTGGAGATATCTTGCGGCGCCAATGGAGGTGAGGTTGACCGTTCATATTTGCACAACTTGCTTTGCATGCCAGGACCTTGCGGCTTGCAAAGAGAAACAACAGCCAGCTCTGTAACGCAGATCTCAGAGTATATGCGGTGTTGCCGCTGGTGCAGAAACCCCAACATTTGCGTCCGCTGTGCGGCTCATGAACGGGACCAACGAGTTTCAGGGCCGAGTTGAAGTGCTGCTCAACGGTGGCTGGCGCAGCGTGTGCCACAGTTGGAACTACGACATTTATACCAGGAAAGCATTCTTCAATGACACCGCAGCCACCGTCATCTGCCGCCAGTTGCGCAAGAGCAGCGGCAAAGCGGAGCCCCCCAATTCCTTTGGGCTGCCGCCCATCATCCAGCATCCACCCATCCTGGGCCTCAATGAGCCATGCACCGGGCGCGAAAGTAGTATGCTGGAGTGCCCCTGGAAAATTGAAGACGTTGAGTGCAATGATTATGCCGCAGTGACATGCTCCTGAACAAGGGGAATGCACAAAAATGACACCACAAACTTTGCCGCTGATTGAGCCAAGAGCCTTCATCAAGTTTTTATTCACTTGCTTGTGTCCAAGTTAGCTCGCTGAGTGCCTTTATGTTCCTTTGCATGTCTGTGTGTTAGCGTGTTGCCCATTCCAATGACTGCCGTTTTACACCATGAGGGCACCTGGCCACCTTCAAGCTTCTGTAACAGGTTGCATACGCAGCTGGCCAGTGGCCACGCAACTGGGCGGAGGAGGTATGATATGGTGTTTGCAACAACTGACGTGCTACGCTGCCTTGGGCACCCACCGCCACTCAACCAGCGCGTGGAGGGGCACAGCACATGCATACGCAGCACCCAGGCCGCCCAGCCACACCGCAACAAACCCTGCCAGTGGCGCGCCTTGAATCAAGCCAGGCAGCAGGCCGGTGGGCAGCAGCAGCAGGACCCACAGCCGGGCATGCTCGCTGATGAGGTACTGCGCAAAGGACAGGCGCGCCAGCGGCTTGAAGACAGCACCGCTTAGCAGACGAGCCGCCGCGGCATGCAGCGGGTCTGCACCCAGCAGCAGCGCCGCCAGGGTGGCGGCCACAAGTGCCGCAATGAATGGGGAGCCGTGCCACAGCAACGCTGCCTGAAGCCGCGTGCTGCTGGCAGGCCAGGGCTGGGAGCCGGGCCGACGGAACAGCAGCGGCCGCGCAACCAGCTGGTGGACGTAAGCGGCCTGCAGCAGCAGTGCTGCCGCTGCCACCCAGCCGCGCCTGCATGCGAGGGCAGGGCTGCTGGATAATGGGGCGTGCCGTTTCCAAGACGCACGTACTGCTGAATGAGATTGCATGCACAGTGCGCTGCAACTAAACACAACCCACGCACCTGCGCTGCATGGCCTTGAGGGCTGCCGGAGAGGTGAGCATCGCGCCCAGCGCCACCCCCATGGTCAGCTCCGCCACCCGTGCGCCAGTGGGCAGGTAGGTGGCGTGCAGCATGGCCGCCCAGCTGCGCTGCGCGGTGGTGTCGGTTGCAAAGTCAGCAATGGGGAACTCCAGGGGCTGTGGCGCCCGCCACGCCGCCGCCAGCCGCCATGCCGTGCCGCCCAGGACGCACGCCGTGAGAGCCACAGCCAGGCGGACCCGGAAGCTGCGGCTCCTCGGCCGCAGCGCGCACAGCAGCAGTGGCAACAGCACAAAGAACTGGACCTGTGGTGGGGGGCAGCAAGGGGTGCGGGACCGGGGCGAGGCTGGGGAGGAACTGGCTGCGACAAATTTCCCAGGTACGGCACACACAAGCTGAACGGCACTGCATGCTCTCAGCACACTCTGCAGCCCCCGCCCCCTCTTGCCTGCACAGCCGTGGTCCACAGGTGGATGGGGCAGGCCGCTGGCAGCCAGTTCTGCACAAACAGCAGATTGGCCCAGACGGCTGCTGGGCAGGCACTCAGGTGCATCCAGCGCTGCACCATCGCCTCCTTGGGTGGCTCTTCCGGCCCCAGCGCCACAACAGCCAGCAGGGTGGTGGCCAGGTAGGCGGGCAGCACGCGGGCGGCGCGGCGGCGCCAGTACCGCAGCACCACAGCGCGGCAGCTGGGTGCGCCCCGCCGCCGGTCTTCCAGGCCAGGCAGCAGCTGCAGGGCGGCCAGCAGCGCGCTGAGCACAAACAGGACGTCCACCCAGGCCATGCCTGCTGAGGCAGCCCTGTGAGGGGAGAGGGCACGAGGGCAGCGGGGTGGAAACAGGTGGGCGCTCGGCAGGCACCCACAGAGGGCTTGGCGCAGGCACCGCTGCTGCGCCCAGCTTGTCTTCCAGCAAACAGTCACCAGTGCCCCGCGGCGCTCACTTGATCAGCCAGCTACCCTTAGTTAACTCGTATTTGGTCTGATAGTCGAGCCAGTACTGCCACCACCTGTGTGCTCAAGGAAACGGCGGCAGCCCAGTGTGGCTGGGTGTAGCAAGGCCCCATGCAGTCAGTCGCTCAGGCAAACAACCACGCCACAGAGGGTGGAAACACACCCTGAGCACTGGGCTCACATGTAGGCGTGGAGCATGCTCACGCCGATGCTGGCCACGGCCCGCACGCCCTCCAGGCACGCGGTGCCGACGGGCGGCGGCGGTGGCGGCGGGTGGGCAGGCGTGACGGCTGCACCGCTGGGACCCTGAGCTGCTCCACCGGCAGCCTGTGACCTCGTGGCCACCATCTGGGCTTGCGTTGGCAGTGTGCAGCGGGAGCTGAGTTCAGAAGGGACGCACTGCGGGTGCCGACACGGACAGGGGCTGCAAAAGTCAATTGCTGATCATGCACCTGTCGCGATGCGCTTGTTCGATTGCACGATGACGACTTTTCAGCGCGCTGCATGTGTTGGGAGTATTAATGCACGAAGGCTCCGCTCCCGGCTCCACTGCGTTCTGATCGCACCCGCGAGCCATGGCGCGGCCGTTGCAGGCACGGGCCCTGGCCTCGCTGCCCACGGCCAAGCTGAGCACGGGCTGCCCCCAGCTGGACGCTGTGCTTGGCGGCGGCCTGCCCGTGGGCAGCCTCACGGAGGTGGCAGGTGCGCCTGGTGGCGACCTGAGGCATTGCTGGTGCCGCCGCCGCTGCCGCCGCTCACTCCCGCCTCCCCCGCCTGCCACCCACTCCCGCCTTGCCTGCCCCTCCTTGCCCGCAGGCGAGGCGGCGGCGTCCAAGACGCAGCTGTCCCTGCAGCTGCTGCTCTCTGCACAGCTGCCGCAGCAGTATGGGGGCCTGGATGGCGCCGCTGTGTACGTTTACACCGAGGGCGAGCCGGCGATGCGTCGCCTGCACCAGCTGGCTCGCTGGCTGCACCTGCGGTGAGTGCAAGTTGCTCGAAGCCTGCCGCTGTGGCTGGATTGACAGCCTGCGGCAGCACCATTGACATGTAGCATGGTTGGGCGGAGGGCAACAGGCTACAGGTTTGCCTACAACAACAGGTGCCGCTGCGACAGCCTGCTGCAGCTGCCGACAGCCAGCACACGCCCAACGCCCACCGCTTCGCAGGTACCCGCCAGAGGCACTGACCGCCCTGCCAGACCCCACAGCCAACATTTTCGTGGAGAAGGGCATCGACAGCGGCACCGAACTGCTGCGCCGCCTGCAGCGCTTGCGCGGCCTGCTTGACCAGCAGCGCCGTGCTGCGGCCACCTCGGCACGCGCGGCAGGTGGCGGCAGCGGCAGCGGTGGCACAGCAGGCGGGGCAAGCGGGGCAGCTGCAGCGCCTGCCGGCTGCACCCGCCCAGTGCGGCTGCTGGTGGTGGACTCGATTGCGCACGTGCTGCGAGACATGGGGGACAGCGTGGGTGCAAGCGAGCTGGCGGGCCGCACCGAGCTGCTGTTCAAGATCTCGGCGCTGCTGCGGTGAGCAGGCCGTGGGTGCCGCCTCCTTCATGTGTGGCTGTCCAGAACCTGTGGCCACTGCCAGTGCTCAGCTGCTGCGGCGGCTGTGGAGGCGCGCCTGGCCAGCAGCGAAAGAGCCACAAGCTAGCGGCCGACATGGATGCCTGCCTGCCGCCGCTGCTGCTGATCAACTGCCATCCACCTCGGCACACTCCTCCATCCTGCCCAGGCGCTACGCGGATGAGTACGGCCTGGCCGTGCTGCTGGTCAACCAGATCGTGGACAGCGTGACGGACAGCAGGCGCATGGCGCTGGCCCTACCAGCCCCGCCCCGCCCTGCAGCCAAGAACACGGGGCACACCGGCGGCCTGCGGCTCGAGTCGCTGGGTCGAGAAGTGGTGCCGGCCCTGGGCCTGGCCTGGGCCAACTGCGTCAACACCCGCCTGTTCCTCTCCCGCTGCGCCGCTGCTGGAGGCTCGCAGCCCGCCCGCTACTATGGCGCCCCCAGCGCAGCGGCGCAGGCAGCGGCGGCAGCAGGTGATGCGGCGGCGGGCGGTGCGGCGCCAGCCCTGCGCAAGCTGCAGGTTGTGTTCAGCCCGCACCTGCCGCAGCGCGAGTGCTACTACGTGGTGGAGGCGACTGGGGTGAGGGGTCTGGCTGCCGAGGAGCTGGAGCAGCACGAAGCGTCGGCAGCGCAGGCGGCGTGGAGGGAAGAGCAGCAGCAGGCGGCGTGGAGGGAAGAGCAGCTGCGACAGATTGCGGTGTGGGGGCAGCAGCAGGCATGGCAGGAGAAGCAGCAGGGGATGGGCCCACAGCCTGGGCAGCAGCAGCAGCAGCAGCAGCAGCAGCAAGGACAGCATGGTGGCCAGTGGGGTCAGCAGCAGCAGCTGCAGCAGCAGGGAGGCCAGTGGGGTCAGCAGCAGAGCCAGCAGCGACAAGGAGGACAGTGGGGTCAGCAGCACGCCATGACCCAACCCCGGCAGCAACCGCAGCAGTGTTGGGGCGGCGGACCGCCGCCACAGAACGCTTGGCAGCATGGCATGCCGCCGCCGCAGCATGCGCCGCAGCAGCAGGCACAGCCCGTGCCACCTGGCAACCCACAGCTATGGCCGCAGCAGCATGGGCCGCAGCAGTGGCAGTCGGGCAGCTGTCCTGGCAGCGGCGGTGGCGGGAGTGGGCCTTACCAGCAGACAGCTGTGCAGCAGCACGTGCGGCAGCCGCTGCGCCCTCAGCAGCAGCCCCATGCCAACTGGTAGTGTGGCGGATCGACAACTGTAACAGCGTGGTGCAAAAGTCGCTGAATCCGATTTGCAGTTGATACGGGCGGGGGTGGAGGTCGGACCGGAATGTCTGCAGCAGACATGCAGCACGTTTTGGCACCGGCGAAGGCAACACAGACCTTCTGGCATGGTGCCTCAAACAATGGCATACATGGGTCTGCTGCCGGGCCGAGTTGATCACGAGGACCGCCGACGGGGCGGCTGGCGGTGGCGGCGGCGGGCGGGGTGGCCGCCCAACCGTCTGGCTGTCTCCAGGGGCAGCATGCATCGGAAAGCTAGGGAGCGCGCGGCATGCGTGAGGGAATCGGCGCAAGCCGGGCAGCGCTCCACCGCATCAGCAGCAGCTGCATGTTGAAGTGGCGGCGCCCGGCTTGCCCCGGCCTCTTTCTTTTCCTCAGCTTCTCCAGTCCCTCCTCTCGCCGCCCCCAACAGATTGCCAAAATGACTGCGGAGGCGAAGCAGCTCCTGGCGGCCACCAGCCTCGCCGAGGTGCTGCCCAACCACACCCTCGTCAGCGGTGAGCTGAGCGCGCTGTCGGAACGCCGGTCAGCCAGCCGGATGGCCCGCAGGCCTGCACCCTGCGCCGATGCATTGGTTCGCTGCGGCCCTGCGCACCTGCTGGCGCCCCTGGATGGCGCACGGCGCTCTGCATTTATAGAGGAGGTTGTAGCAGCGCGCACGAGCTCCACAGCCGCCCCTGCCGCCGCCGCTCACTGCCGCCCGCCGCCGCCACTCATCACTGCCCTCGCCTGCAGTCACCACCGGCTGCCGCATGGAGGCCGCCATCAAGACCCTGCACGACCACCGCATCCTGTCCTGCCCCGTGATGGCCAAGGGCGAGGTGCGTGGGCGGGCAGGCTGGCAAGGGCCCCTGCCGTCGGATAGGCAACAGGCTGTTTGGTTGCCACATCTGTGCTTGCCGTTTCGATATGCTCGATGCTGCGCAAGCTGCCGTCGATGCTGTCACCCAAAGCGCAATCCTTGCCAGCACGTGCACGTACTCACTGGTTTGTTGCCACGCACCCGCCCACCCCGGCCGCGCAGTACCACGGCTGCATCTCCGTCAACGATGTGCTGAAGAACCTGATGGGCGAGCTGTCCGCCAAGAAGCCCCACGTGAGCACTGCAGGGCTGGGCAGAGGGTGGGGATACGAGCCGCCTGAGGCTGTCACTGGCGGGAGCGGCTAGGCGTCTTGAACAGCATGGCGGCGCTCCAGCTGTTGCTGCGCGATGCCGCAGGGGCGGCAGGCATTTGCGACGGCCTGCAGATGTGCTTGCAGCAGCAGCATGTTCACAGGTATCCGCGCATGCTGCTCCTCCTCCCCTGCCGCAGTGGCTGGAGCAGGGCGCGGCCGCCTTCTCTGCTGATGACCTGACGGCTGTGGGCAATGCGCTGTGCGGCAAGAGCGTGGGCGATGTGGAGCACGGTGAGGGGGGGGCGCCGATGATACTGCCAATTGTGCTGCTGTTGATGGCAGCTGTGCTGTCGCTGCTGCCGCTTGGTACGGCAGACTGCGCTGCATGACGCAGCTGGCACGTATGCCAGTGATTGCCAGCGGCAGCCTTGTGTGCTGTGTCCACAGCTGGGCCGCAACCAAGCCGCTGACGGCTCCACCCTGCTCCTGCACTGCCCGCCCCGCAGCGGGCAGCCTGTTCCTGCTGAACGCGCAGAGCAACACCTCCATGCTGGACTTTGTGAACAACTGCTTCGACATCAAGGACAACCACCACGTGCACCACCGGTGAGCTGCGTGCTTGCTCGGCGGGGGGCGGGGCAGGCCTGAACTAGTGCTGCTAGCTGGGGGCTGCTGCTGGACGCAGGTGGCAGCTTGCGCTGCCTGCAGGCTGGCCATCGCCACGCTCTGCTCACTGGCATGCTGACTGGTTAACTGCTGTTCCCTACTTCACGCCTGCAGCGTGTACGTGTGCATGCCCGCCGGCAGCGCGCACGTCGTGAGCGGCGGCGCCACCACCGTGGTCAACGCCACCGCCTCCCAGGTGCGAACGGGAGGGCTGGATGGTGGTGGCCCGTCAGTCAGGGCAGGTCGGGCGCCCAATCCTTCAGAAAGGGTTGATGCTTCTTGCAGTACCTGCTTTCCTCCTTGGTTGACAGCGCCCCTCACCCTGCCACCCGCCCTCCTCTGCCTCTGCAGGCCAGCGGCAAGCTGACCGTGACGCACGTGGTGTCCCACCTGGACGTCATCCGCCTGCTGGCTGCGCACAAGGACAAGCTGGTGCGCAGGGGGCCTGCTGAGTGGCGCGATGCAGCTGCTGCAAACCGGGGCGTGGTGGAGCGTGGACCACCTACGGGCAGTGGCATCTGCCTACCTGCGTGCCAGTGTGGTGTCCCGCCCCCTCAGCTGCCCGCCTTGCTCGGCTCCCTTTGTGTGCAGGGCGGCATGGCTGAGGCCAGCCTGGAGGCTCTGGGCCTGGATGAGGGCGCCGTGTTCTGCGTGCCCGCCTCCACCCCCGCGCTGGAGGCCTTTGGCCGCATGGCCATTGACCAGAAGAGCAGCCTGGGCCTGACCGACGCCGCTGGCAAGCTGGTGAGGCGAGGGAGGGCACAGGTGGTGCGCACTGCTGCATTGAAGTGTGTCAGTGCCAGGGAATCTACTTGAGCCACCGGCTCGCTGCTGCTGCTGTTTGGCCGCTGGCCCTGCGTTCGCATTGCTGTTGTGAACCTCGCCTGCCCTCCTCTCCATTTTGTTCGTTTGCCAGGTGGGCAACCTGTCTGCCTCCGACCTGCGTGGCCTGAACAGCCCCGAGGCCTTTGCCGCCCTGCTCAAGCCCGCCCTGGAGTACCAGGCGGCCCAGGTGGGGGAGGGGAGGGAAGGGGAGGGGAGG
>VIYQ01002976.1:0-12819 GCA_009928355.1 Chlorella sp. CH2018 | reverse complement strand
CACCCACCCTCCCACAAATCTGCCTCCCACCCTCCACCCCCCGCAGCCAGGTGCTGTATTGCAGCTCGGCCTGCCAGCGCTCTGACTGGGGGCAGCACAAGGATGCCTGCAAGGCGGCACGCGGCAGCCTCAGCTGAGGCAGCTCAGACTGTTCCTTGGGCATTTTTGGGCTGTTTCTGCACTCTTTGTAGCTCGTTTGCCAGTCTGTGCAGCTTCGTTTGCATGCTCGGTGTGCTGCCTGCTCCACTGCGTCACAGCATCGCGTACTGTTCGTGAGCAATGCAGACATTGCATGCCGTACAGTTCGTGCAGACGGCAGAGAGAGTAGAAAGCTGAGAAAGATTGTAGAGCTGCAGAGTGATTGCTGCCTTCTCGGCTGGGCTGGCTGCCGCCTCCACGTGCCGCTGAGCGGCCCATGCCGCGCCGCCACAGGCAGCCACGGCGCGCTCCGTGCAACCTGCGCATTGTCAACAGGTATGCGTAGCGACTTCACCGGCTCCCTGGCATGAGCGCTGGCGGGCTGGAGGAGCAGTGCGCTTTGCTGCACGAGCTGTTTCCACGCCTTTCGCTGCATGCGCTGCACCAGGCGCTGAGGGAGAGCGGCAGCGTTGAACGAGCGGCGGAGCAGCTCCTGCAGGTGGGTGGCTGGGACGTCTGGGTGGCTCGCACTGCCGCTGCTGCCGCCGCCGCTGCCGCAACCGCTCATCGAGTGTCACCTGCTGCTTGAAGTACTCTTGATTAAGGCCGTCCCTGTGCTGAATTGACCTGCGGCAGGCAAGTGAGACACAACCCGCCAAGCCAGGTCTGCCCGCCCAGCGCCCAGCCACCAAGCAGCGGCTGAGGCAGCAGCAGCGCAGCGCATCATGGGGCACCCTAGCTGATGCTGGGCAAGCAAAGCCGCAGCTGCCAATCGCCCCTCGCTTCCAGCCTGCCGGCAAGCAGCCAGAGGCGCCGGCACTAGCCCCAGCTGATTTCCCGGCAGCAGGCGGTGGTGCGGCGGCAGGGGCAGTGCAGCGAGCGCCGCCCGCCGGTCAGTGGCGGCCGCGTTCAGCTGATGCGCACAGTGCCGTTCGGCAGCCAGCTGCTCGGCAAGCAGCTGCCCTGCCTAGCAGCCATGCGTTTGCAGCGGCAGCAGGACTAGCAGGCAGCCCCTCAGTAGATGCGGCTGTGTCTCAGCTAGCGGAGATGTTTGGCTGGGCGGGACCGGAGCTTGCGGCAGCTGTGCTGGAGGCAGTGGGGCAGGACGTGGCTGCAGCAGCCAGCATCCTTGCAGACATGGTCGCCCCTGAGCCAGCGCCGGCATCAGCGGCAGACAGTGCAGAACAGGCAGCACTTGATACTGTCCCAGCGGCACCGGCGGTGGCAGCAGCAGCAACGGTGCACAATGGGCCCGCCAGCCAGCTGCAGCAAGGCCGCGGCAGCAGTAGCCCCAGCAGCGGCAGCGGCGAGGACAGCGACGATGAACCAACTGCCGACCCGTACTGGCGGCACCGTCGGCACGCCCTGCTGCTCAGCCGGCGTTGGCAGCGGGCGGCGAGAGGAGCTGCAGCGGCCTATGCAGGCGGCTGCCACGGAGAGGCACGGCACCTAGCAGCACAGGCGCAGCGGCTGAGGAGTGAGGCCTTGGCAGCTCATGCTGAGGCCGCTGAGCGGATAGAAACAGAGAACAACCAGCACAACAGGTGCGGTTGGGCATGGGCGGCGTTTGAGTACTGCGCCAGCTGTGCGTACACAGCGGTTGAGCTGCTGGGCTGACGCTGGCCTATCGAGCAGCAGGCTGACCTCCAAGCCTGGCTGCACGGTCAGTGTTCCCCAGAGGCCAGCTCAGGGGAGAAAAAATGTTTTGGCGTTGAACCTCATCTTTTCCTTGCCCTTTCTCGCAGCTTGCTGGAGCTGGACCTGCACGGCCTGCACGCCCAAGAGGCCACCGCAGCCGTGGACCGCCGGCTGCAGTTGCTGCACAGCCTGCTAGCTGACCCCGCCACCGCTCTGGCGCTCAGCAGCGGCACCGGCGGCGGCTCGGCAGCAGCGCCCCGCAGCGGCCGGCCTACGCTGCGGGTAGTGGTTGGCAAGGGCCTGCACAGCAGCGGCGGTGAGGCCAGCATACCGCGAGTGGTTGAGTCTCACCTGGCGGCAGCAGGGCTGAAGTACACTGTACGAGGAGGGGCCATTGACGTGCAGCTGCGTGCGCCCCCTGGCGCGGCGGCGGCAGCGGCAGCGGCAGCGGCAGCGGCAGCAGGTGTGCGGTGAGCGGTTCAGCTGTTCCAGCACGTCCTGACCAGTTATGTTTCCAGTCAAAGGGCTTTAACAGCACGTTGGAAGGCAAGAACAGCCATGCAAAACCATGTTGCGATGAGACAGGGAGGGGCAGCGCTTCAACTGGAGTCTGGCCACATAATGGGCGGCCGGTCCTCCTCCTCTAGCGACGATTCAGCCAGCCCTTGCTCCCCTGCCGCCGCTTGCTGCTCGCCAGCCGCCACTGCTGCTGCCGGCGCTGCGTCTGCCGCAGCCGCCACCGCTGCCGCTGTGCCTGCTGTGTCTGCTGCGGCTGCTGGCTCCTCCTCTTCTGGGTAGACCATCTTCTTGGTCACGCCGCCATCAACCACAAACTCCTGCAGCAGCGGTTGGCATGTGGCAGGGCATGGGTGTTGAGCAACCATATGCACAGCCACACTCACTACACCAGCCCAACACCTACCCGCCCGGTAACAAAGCCGGAACGGCTGCTGCCGCCGTCTGCTAAGAACACCACCAGCTCTGCCACCCTCCCACCAAGACCATACTCATTCTTGCAGAGGGCCCGTGCCTGCAAGCTGGCCGCAGCACAACAGACCCTCAAACAAATGTGCCCACCTGCCCAGTAATGAAGCCGGAGCGGCTGCCGTCTGCCAGAAACAGCACCATCTCTGCCACGTCCTCTGGCCGCCCCACTCGCCCCGCCGGGTGCCATGCATGGTCGGCTGTGCTTAGGCTGCCCGGCTCGCCGCTTGTGTCGATCCAGCCGGGCAGCACCGCGTTCACCCTGCGGGGTGAGCGGCAGGCAGCGACAGGAGGTGCACTGGGTTATCGGTGCGGCCGGCATAGCATCCTCTCAAGGACATAAGTAAAACGCAACGCCTGCAATGCAAGTGTGTGCTACTCCCGGCTGGCCTCACGCGCTGCACCCCTGCGCACCCAGCCGACCCCTTCCAGCCACACCTGACTTTATGTGCCAAGCTGATGGCCTGCGCATGGGTCAGGCCCAGCATACCGGCTTTGGCCGCTGCGTAGGCCTCGGTGTGTGCCTCGCTCTGTGGGACAGGGCGCGGGGGACACAGTTTGCACAATAGGGTTGCATGGGACCGCGGCAAAAGAGTCCCTGTTGCGTTTCTGGCATCAGCAGGGTGCCGTCCAGTGACCCCACGACATGGCAGAAGCCCAGCAGCAGCAGCCACAGCCGCAGGGGCACCTGGTGCGCCCGGGTGGATGAGATGTGGATGATGGCGGCATCGCCTGGCGGCATGTGCGGCAGGCACGTCTGGGTCATTAGGAAGGCACCTGCGGCAGTCACGGGCGGGGAGGTAGTGCGACCGTGCTCTGGCTGGAGTGCAAGCACACACTCTGGAGATGGCAGCTGCTGCTTGCGGCATGTTGCGCCCCGGCAGTCGCCCTGCAGTTGCCTGACGGGCAAGCTTGTCGAGGCACACACACAGCCAAGTAACACACGTCCTCCCAAGCATCCCACCTGTCAGGTTGGTGTCAATGACCCGCCGCCAGTGTGCCACAGCTGCCTCTGGTGTGTCTGGCATGTGTGGGTCGGCAATGCCGGCGCTGCAAGCAATGGGAATGATGTTTGGGGTTGGCGCCAGCAGGGCACAGCCAGCCAGCCAGCCAGCGTGCCAGGGACGGGCCACGTTGGGCACCAGGCAGCACAACGTGGCCCTTCCAAATGGCAAGCAAAGCAACAGCTGCAGGGCCCTACAAGCTATAGGCCTGTACATGCAGCGTTCAGCTCACTTGTTGACCAGCACGTGGATTTCGGGCGCGCCAAAATGCTTGCTCACTTCCCGCGGCACAAACCCCACCTGCTTCAGAGTCGCACGGGGAGGCAGGGCCACTCACCCTGTTCCGGTGAGAACAGTCGGCAGCCATCACAAACAGCGGCAAGCAGGGCACTGCGCGACGCAAGGCAGGGCAGCAGCCAACCACGCCAGCCCCCCCGTGCTGAGCTGCTATCGCGTCGCCAGCTGAGCAGCGCGCACCGATTCACAGCCCTGCCTCTGCTCGGCATGCATGTGCATCACAGACTCCGGCTCACCTCCGCGCTGCTGCCAATGTCCAGAACCAGGTGCGCATAGTGCTGCCCCAGGGCCTCATCTGCAGGCAAACAGGCAGAGGTAGGGGGTGTTGACATCTCATGGGGGTGTAGACGGCTCATGCACAGCGCTCCGGATGCGGCAGTAAGACAGCCAGGAAGTGCTGTTTCCGCAGCGCGCCATCTGCAGCGCGCCATCGCGAGTGCAAACGAGCGATCCATTCCGTCCAACAAGCTGGCTCGGCCCGCAACCGGCGTACCGCTGCATAGCCCAGCACCCACCATCCCGAGCACCCACCTGGCTCGCCGTCCTGGAGCCTCAGCCGGTCAATTCCCAGCACACGGTAGCCTGCCCGTACAAAGGCGCGGGCGCAGGCCCGCCCAATGCCGTGCGGCCGTGCCGTTCCTGCTCAGGTTTGGTTGGCGGGCAATGCAGGTGTGAGGGGCAGAACAGGCAAACGGCGGCGGCGGCAGCGGCGGCGGCGCACCTGTGACGACAGCCGTTTTGGCCGCCATCTCCTCCCAACGCCCTGTTATGAAGGGGATCGCCGCTCTGGCAGGGCGGCGGGGTGCGCAGACGCTGCTGGGGTGCGTGCAAAACCCTTGCTCCTGCGCGCTGCAGCCGGGCCCGCCGACGGGCAGCGTATCCTTGCGAGGGGGCGATCGCCAGTTGCGCAAGACAGCTGGATGGCGGGTTGCCTGCAGCTGCCAGGCCACAGCAGCTCAGCAGTTTGCATGAATGCGCTGTGCGTCAGGACGCCGCTGCAAGGGGCCCAGCAGCCATTGGGCATTGTCTTGATACTTTTGAGGTGGCGACAGCTTCGAACGGTGCTCTCAGGGCAGCCGCCCAACAGCGCCTGGCGCCTGGCGGGCCCTGGCGGGCCTCGGCGGCCATATGGGCAAATCGGGGCGGCACAAGCGCGGCAAGCAGGGCCACTCGGGCAAGCGAGGACGGCAGCACGGTCAGGGCGGCTGGAGCGGCGGCGGCGGCCGGGCACCGCGACAGGTGGGCGAGCGCTGGCTAGCCTGCGCTTGCCTACCCGGTCTATTCCCCGCATGCCAGTGCCATTCAGACCTTGACAAGTACAATGCGTCACCGTCATCCACCCTCTACCCCCTGCAGCAAGCCTCGGCTGGGCTGGAGTACGAGTCTGAGGAGGACGGCCTGCTGCACATTGGCGGCGTGGTTGTTCGAGTGGACGCAGCTGGCGGCGGCACCGCCAGCATCCCTCTCCAGCAACAGCAGCAGCAGGGTGGCGGCGGCGGTGGCAGCAGCTCTGCGCGCCGGCAGCGCCGCCGCAGCGGCAGCGGTCCACCGCCGCAGCGCCCACAGCATGCCGGCAGCAGCGGAGCGGGTAGCAGCAGCGATGGCGATGAGGAGATGGATGAGAGGGAGCAAGCCATTCAGGACTACCTAGCCAACCTTGCAGCCGGAGAGGCAGAGGGAGAGGAGGAGGAGGGCGGCAGCGGCAGCAGCGGCAGCGAGGCGGACACCGAGGGAGACCGGCACAGCGGCCCCGGCAGCGCAGCCAAGCGCAGGAGGCACCAGGTGGGGCTGCCGCGCAAGTGCGCACTGCGGACTGAGGTTGTTGCGAGCTGCATGAGCTGCTGTGAGGATAACCGTGTGTTGATCGACAGCTCTTCTTCAGGCTGCCGCCGACCACACCACGCCTCCCGTGTGCTGCCTCTGCAGTATGAGCAGTTTGAAGTGCTGCGGCGGTTCAGCGGGTTTGACATGCTGGATGAGGGTCCCGTCACCGGGCTGGGCTGGCCAGGTGGGGCAGGCTGGCACAGCGCGCGGGCCGGCCCAGCGCCTTCATTGCAGCTGCGTGATGCCCGTCGGACTCCCTGCCAATATGCTGGTGTTAGGCTGGCAGCAGGGCGCCGGCTGTGGGAGCCACGACAGCCAGGTTGCAGTGCTACGCACCCAGTATGGCTTCCCTGCTCCCATTGCATGTTTGTAGGCCTGACATCTGAGGAGGAGGAGGCAGGCAGCAGCAGCGAGGATGGGAGCGACTCGGACGACGAGGGCAGCAGCGGCAGCAGCGACGACAGCAGCAGCAGCGACAGCGATGACGAGGACAGCAGCAGCGGCGGCAGCGGCACTGGCAGCAGTGACAGCGAGGAGGATGAGGAGGGAGAGGAGGGCAGCGAGTTGATGGACGAGGACTTGCAGCAGCTCAGGTGGGCCTGCGCCACTGCTTGGTTTGCTCACATGCTCGCCTGCTCACATGCTTGCCTGGCATGCTTGCTGTGCTGAGCTCCTGCCTGTGGCTGTGTAGGAGGCAGGCTGCACCACGCCAGCTGCATGCAGCAATGCAGTTGTGCGCAATGTCAACGCAGGACCATTCTCCGTCACCTCCCTGCTGCTGCAGCCTGGCACAGCGCTTCCCTGTGCAGTTCCGTCCGCGGCCGCCACCGCTGCCGGGCCAGACGCAGACCGGCAAAGAGAAGGGCGGCAGCAAGAGCGGCAAGAAGAAGCACCGGCCGGGGGTGAAGGGCGCTAAGGGCGGCAAGCTGGCGCCAGGTGGGCTGGGACGTTGCAGCATTGTGAGCTTGGAAGCTGGTGGTTCAACGAGAGTGCGCGTTGCCTGGAAGCTGGGCCCCGCCACTCAGGATCCTTGGCACAGGGAGCAAGCACAGCAATTGCTATCCTGCCGCAGGCGAGAAGAAGCGGCTGAAGAAGGAGAAGATGGCAGCCAAGCGCGCGGCGCGGGCCGCCGCCCGCGGCTTTGACCTGGCCTGGGTCAACAAGCAGCTGGAGGAGTTTGTTGCTCGGCAGGGCGACATGCAGGTGTGCCTGGCTGTGGGGTGGATGATGGGCTGTCAGTGGTGTTTGTTGTTTCCCAGCGGGGCTCCCTGGCGCCGAGCACACATGCTGGAGAGGCGGCGGCAGCCTTCTCTCCCCGCTCACCGCACTTCGCATCCAACGCGCCGCGCTTGCTGTGCTGCCTGCAGGTGTTCCGCCCCGTTTGGCAAGCACGGTTACAGGCCTTGTTCTTTCCGCACGCTCAGTGCCGCCCCTGCTTGCATCCCTCCCTCCCTCCCTCCTGCAGGTGTTCGGCCCCTTGGGCAAGCATGAGGGCAAGGCGGTGGCGCGCCTGGCTGCGCTGTACGGCTGCCGCGCCTCACTGCAGGGCAGCAAGGCCAGCAAGAAGCTGGTGGTGGTAAGCTGGCTGCAGGCTATCGCCCTTGGGGCTGATCTCGGCTGTAGCTGTGAGGGCCATGTGAGGGCAGCGCGGCCACCAAGGAGGTGGTGGTGGCGAACTGCAGTAGTGCTGCGTCCTGCAATTTGCGGCACGTCTTGCAGAGCTCAGTCTGCACGCCTGGTGCCCACAGCTGTAGCCATGCCCACCCACCCCGCCTGTTTTGCTGCGCCTCTGCCCTGCTTCGCACCCGTAGGTGAGCTCCACCCCACGCACATGCCTGCCCCAAGGCAACGAGCTGCTGCTCATAGGCCAGATCCTGGCAGCTCAGGCGGCAGCGGAGCGCAGCGGGGCCGCGCTGGATGGCCGCCTAGCTGCAGCTGTAGCTGGTGCAGACCTGACCAGCATCCTCCCAGCTTCGCTCACTGGGGCGGGCGGCAGCGGCGGCAAGGGCGGGCGGTGGGCAGCACTGCGGCGCAGCGGCGGCGGCGGCGGCGGTGGGCCGGGCAGTGCCGGGGGTGCACAAGGTGCGTGCGTGCATCTCCTGTCTGTTGGACACCAGCTTTGCTTGCAGTGGTTCACTTCCCTGCTTGCACATTGCGCACAGCTCCCTGCCTGCCTGCTGCCCTGCCAGCTCCCCCTGCCCAACTCCATGGCAGCCAACATTTTATGCACATTCTACGGTTTGCAAGCAAACTGTCGCTGCCTCAATCTGTGCGCCCCCTGCAGCCAAAGCCAAGAAGAAGAAGCGCAGCAAGCTGAAGCCGGTGGCCTTTGTGAGCGTGGGGGCCATTAACCCCGATGAGGGCGTGGAGGTGGCTGCTGCGCTGGCCGCAGCAGGCGCGGCAGGCGGCGCCGCAGACAGCGGCAGCGACAGCGACATCAGCAGCGGCAGCGATGATGGCATGGCAGTGCTGGATGCAGAGTGTGCGCTTGGAGTGGCAGGCATGGCACTGGAGGGCGGTGAGCAGGGCGCAGGTGACCGCTCGCCGCGGGCGGCTGCAACGGCAGGGCTGCAGTTGCTGGAGGTAGTAGAGGACTTGGGGGCCGACAGCGACTTCGAGCTGGGAGTCGCACCCTCAACGGCTGACGCACCAGCAGCGGCAGCAGGGGCGGCAACAGCAGCAGCAGCTGGGCAAGCGGCGGTAGCGGCAGGAGAGCCGGCAGCAGAAGGCTCGGCAGAAGAGGACAGGGGCGCAGATGCATCAGCGGAGGCTTCAGAGGGCAGCGAGGAGGCTGGCGGGCGGCCAGGCCTGGGCGCTGGAGGCACGCTGTATACTCGGTGAGCTGCGGCAGGACTTCAAGAAGGGAATGGTGCAGCCTGTCTGGGCAGGGTGGCTGGGCAGATACCTGGTTGCTGCCGCGATTTTTGGCCTGCCTGCTAAGCCCTTCCTACTCTGCCTGCTCTGCCTGCATCGAATTTTCCTGGCCACTCCCCCCACACTCCCTGCAGCATGACTGCACTGTCACTGGGCAGCGCACCCAGCGGGGGCAGCCCGCGCGGCGCACCCAGCGGGGGCAGCCCGCGCGGCAGCAGCCCCCGTGGCCCGCCCAGCGCACGCGGCAGCGCGGCGGCGGAAGGCATCACGAACCCCGGCCGCCTGCTGGGTCTCGGCCTGGCGCTTGGCATCGGGTCTGAGGTGTTCGGCGCACCCACCGCCGCGCCGCCAGTTGGTGCAGCAGACGCAGCGGCCGACCTCTCGCCCTTGAGTCCGCTATTGTCCAAATCACAGATGCGCAAGCTGCAGCGCCGCGCCAGCCGTGGCGGCGTTGGTGGCGCCGGAGCTGCGCCCCCTGTGAGCCTGTCCATGGCTGCGGCAGCGGCAGCCGAGCTGCCCACCGGCGGCGGCAAGCAGCAGCACCAGCAAGCGGGGCGCAAAGGCCGGCCGGGACGCAGCAAGGCTGAGCGGCGCAACCGCAGCAGCAGCGCGGCGGCAGAGGCGGTGGCAGCAGCCGCTGGCAGCACAGAGGATGAAGGGTACATGGTGCGTGCTGGCGGGCTGGGGCTGGGCGCGGCAGCAGCAGGCGCAGAGGGAGCCGGTGGCCTGGCGGCAGGCCGCACCGGCAGCGGTGGCAGCGACCGCGCGCTGGTGGCTGGCGACTATGGCTACTTTGAGAAGCACACCACGGGCATTGGCAGCAAGCTGCTGGCCAAGTGGGGTTTCGCGGGCGAGGGGGCCGGCCTGGGGCGCAGCCAGCAGGGGCGGGCAGAGCCACTACAAGCGGTGCGCCGAGCCAAGGGGCTGGGCCTCGGAGCTGAAGGCGTGTGAGCGCAGGACTGTGTTGCCAGCATCTGCTGCATGCAGGCCAGGCGCACGGCACTATGCTGCTGGCGCCTTTTGAGCAGCTGGCGCTGGCATCGGCAGCTCAGTACGTGCCCATGCGCACCTCCCGCCCGACTTGTACATTTTGTTGACTGCATTGTACCTTTGCTGCACCATACCTGCCTGCATGTACCCTGCCCTTTTGTGCCATAGCCTGCGGCGATTCAGATGTGAAGCAAGAGGAATCGCACGCGGGAGGGCAGGCTGGCAGGAGAGTGATTCCACCCCAACCGAACACGTTTATTGAGCAGGGTGGTTGCAGCGAGCGTGCATCCTTCTGTTGGCTGAAGCATTGATGACCGTGGTCAAAGGCCGCCACACCGGTCGGTTATCAGCTGATTTTCTGCCTCTAGAGTCTGCAAATCCACCCAGCGGCCACCCTCGAGCGCGTCTCGGTGGGCCTCCGCCGCGTTGCATCTGGGGTTTGTTTGGCGAAGGCTGGGCAGTGAGGGTCCACTTGCAGTCACCTACCAGCCCTCCATTTCATCCTTTGGCATCTTAGCTGCGTTGGGTAGGGGAGAATACCGGAGGGGCGGGCTGCAAGTGGCCTTGAGAGTGCCGCCTGCATGGGCGCGCAGCACAGCGCGGCGGGCATGTAGCGGCAGCGCGGGGCTAGCCCTCCCCCATTTCGCTGGTCTCCGCTGGCCCCCGCCACCGCCCGGCACGTTGCGAATCACCTCTTGAGCGCATTTCGAGTGTTCTGGGCGCGGCGGACCAGGCCCGCGAGGCCAGGGCGGCCCTCCCCCAGTCGCGATGGCCGCTGAGGCAGCGGAGGCGGCCCCCGCCCCGGCCCCTCCCACCGGGGCCGGCCTGCTGAAGAAGCTGGTGCTGCGCCTGGACGACGGCACGCTGATCAAGGCGGCGGGCGGGGAGGGCGGCGACGCAAAGGCGGCGGCGATGGTGCTGCGGCCCGGCGCTGCGTACTCGGGCGGCAAGCTCACCGAGGCCCACCTGCTCAAGGCCCAAGTGCTGCTGTGCGAGGCACACGCCAAGCTGCCGGAGGAGGGCCCGCTGCGCAGCCTGAGTCTGGGCAGCAAGCGGTCGGCGGACACGGGCTTCGAGGTGCGCCGGCGCCGCCGCCGCCCGCCCGGCCGCCGCTGCTGGCAGGCCCCGGCGGCCGCTTGCGTGGGCGGCGCAGCCCTGCCGGAAGCGGCCTGGCAGCTTGCCCGCCTCGCATGCGCCCTGTGCAGCGCGGGATGGGCCGCCGCCCCCCTTGCACCCCCACCCGCCCGCTGGCGGCTCACCCGGGCGACCCACACGCGCCGATTGCGCCCCGCAGGTCGGCCCCGCCGGCTCCAAGCGCTCGCGGTCGCTGGGCGGCGCGCTGGCCAACGGCGCAGGTGCGGGAGGGCGCCCCAGTGCACAGGAGGCCCTGCAGCCGGCTGTGCAAGTCTGTGGGCGGCCTCAGCAGCGCGCAGCGGGGCGCGGGAGGCGCCGGAGGGAGTTGGCGGCGGCGGCGGCAAGCCGGCGGCGGTCGCAGGGGCGCACTCGGAGCAGTTCTGCCTCTCCACTCTTGCGCCCCCACCGCCACTACTCCTGCAGATGAGTTCCACATGGAGTCTCCCACGTCGGCCTCGCTGCCGCGCGCGCCCTCGGCCTACGTGCCCGCCGCCGTGCCGCCACCGCAGCCGGCCTACGTGCCGCCGCCACAGCCAGCCTACGTGCCGCCGCCGGTGGTGCCGCAGGCACCAGCCGCGCCGCCGCCTGGACCCAGCCGTGACCAGTGGACGGCCGCCTGCCACCGTGTGCTGGACAACGTGATCAAGAATCTGGGGGCCAATGCACACATCTTTGTGGAGCCTGTCAACCCGCAGCAGGTGCGCTGGCCCAGCAGCAGTTGGGACGTGCAGCCAGGCCGCCAGGCTGCACACGCCAGCAGGCGATTGTGCATCACGCGTGTATGTGGCTCGGCGTCGAGCCAGCGACTTCAAGCTGGGTGGCAACTGGCACTCCCGTGCCCACTCTCCCTGCAGCTGTGCATCACCCAGCCCTGGCTCATGCTCATGCCCCCGCCCCCTGCCCCCTGCCGCAGGTCAGCGATTACTACACAATTGTGAAGAAGCCGATGTGCCTGAAGGACATCCGCAACAAGCTGCAGCGCAACGAGTACGCCACACCCACAGACATGTACCTGGTGCGCGCTGCTGCCGCCCCCTTGCTCGCCGGCGATGGTCCGCTCCGGTCAATTGCAGCAGCGCGGTGACGGCTGCTTGGCACCCTGCTGCGTGCCCCTGGAGCATGCCCCTGCAGCAGGCCCCTGGAGCAGGCCCCTGGAGCAGGCCCCTGGAGCAGGCCCCTGCAGCTGAGCACCCCCGGCCTGCTCAGCCTCCCTTCTGCTCTGCTCCCCACCTGCAGGACATGGACCAGCTGGTCTACAACTGCATGCTGTACAACCCGGCGGGCACGTTTGTGCGCGACCTGGGCACCAAGGTGGAGCAGCGCTGGCTGGACAACTGGCGGCGCAACCCCGTGCTGGCGCCCTACGCGGTGCCGGTGCGCTGCTGCCGTGCTGCGCGTCATGCCCTGCTACTCTGGTCACGCCGCCCTGCCTGATGCCACCCCGTTGACCTCCTGTTGACCTCACACTGCCCTCACACTGCCCTCCCATTGACCTCCCATTGACCAGCCTTGTGTCCCATCCCCCTGCTGCCACAGGGCCAGCGCCTGCCCAAGCCCAAGGCGCAGGCGGCCAAGAAGGGTGCGGCGGCGGCGCGGCCGCAGCGCTCGAGCGGCGGCCAGCCTCGGCGCGCGCCACCCAAGGTGCGCTGGCCGCCTACTTGAGCTGGCGGCGCCCGGCTTGCTGCTCGCCCTGGCTTGGTGGCCGGGTGGCTGCAGGCCTCCCCTTCTGCCTGCGTAGCCGCCCTGCTGATGCTCCACTGACCGGTTGCCACTGCAACCCACTGAAGCCCTGCCGCTCTCTGCCACCTGCCCTGCAGGCGCAGGGCGCGCCGCGCGTGCCGCGCACCACCAGCGTGAACAGCTACAAAAACTACCAGGCGCTGCCGGCGGAGCAGCAGGCGCAGCTGGCGGAGGCGCTGCAGGTGGGTGGGTGGGT
>VIYQ01002975.1:0-12978 GCA_009928355.1 Chlorella sp. CH2018 | reverse complement strand
GCCACCCAGTCTGCAGCTGGCTCTCATTGGGGGCTGCCGGCGGTGGCTGCAGCGATGACCGCCTGCAATGCACAGGATGGGAGGAGGGGTGCAGCGAAGCGTTTCAGTGCTGCAGGGGGCCAGCAGTGCAAGCAGGCAGAGTGCATTCGAGCATACTCGCAGCCGCCAGACTCGAACCTTGCCCTGTGCCGCTGCCTTCTGGCTGCCGCTGGTCTGCCCATGCAGTGCAGTACACACCCACCTCCCTTGTTGCCAGCACGCCTCACAGCACGCCTCACAGCAAGGCAAGCCCGCCATGGCAAGCCTCGCAGCAAGCCTCACCTGCCGCTCTGTACCGCCTGCTCCAGCCCAGCCAGCCGCGCCGCCAGCTGCTGCTTGCGCTTTGTGAGGTCTGCCACGCCTCGCTGCAGCTCTGCCACGCGCGCCGCTGCCGCATCCGCAGCCTCCTGCACCGGCTACGGCAGAGGCAAGGGGCGGGCAGCGTGGCAGCTCAGGTGACGCAGGGCAGGGGCAGGGCGGGCGGCCCAGGGTAGGTTGCTACTGGGTGATGGTAGGATAGTGTGCAAAGGCAGCATACCGCAGCAGATGGCGGGCAGCTGCAGCCAGGCAACGCTGCCACAGAAGCCAGGCCCAGGTGCACCAGCTGCATCGTTTCAGCAAGTATGCGCAGCCGCAAGCAAGGCAGCTGCTGTTCCAGCCACTCGCCTCCCTGGCTCACCTGCAGGCTGCCGCTGGGCTGGCCGCTCCGCCCTGCCTCCAGCTGGGTGCTGCTCGTGTCCCCGAACCGACACGTCACCCGCGCTGCCGGCGTGCGCGCCAGCTGCAGGCTGCGATCGCCGCCATCCTCCCAAATCTGGGAGTTGTCTTGCCGCACAATCACGAGCTTGAAGGTGTGGTCCCCTGGCGGCAGCGCCACTGCTGCCGTCCAGTTGTCGCCCTCTTGCCACACCAGCGAGGGCGCCGCCTCCACTCGCCAGCCGCCCAGCTCGGCGCAGCTGCCCACCACGCGCAGGTGCTCGCCAAAGGCCAGGCGGCATTCGGGGACGGAGAGCGACACACGGACGGGCGCGCTGCCGTTGCTGCCTGCCTGCGCCACCGCCGCTAGCCGCTGGGCCCGCGCCGGCCGCCATCTGCTGCTAGCTGCCTGGGGACAAGTGAGGCAGATGGCAGCCACGTTACCACATGAAGGTGCGATGATGCGCCTGCAATCAAATCAGGCCGATCGGTGCCTTGCACCCCAAGCGCCGCACGGCTCACCTGCGGTGCCGCCGCCGCCGCCGCCACCAGCGTCTGGGAGCCTTGCCACGGCGCCGGCACTGCGCAGGATGCAAATGCAAGTGGGTGGGATCGGCAGCGGAGTGGTAGCTAAACGGGCTGACGCAGGGCTTCGGGCTTTTGCGCTCCGCCGCCCACCTGCTGCGTGGTGCTGGCTCCTGCTGCGAGTGATCGCGCAGGAGGCCCAGCAGCCGGTGAGGGCGGCGCTGCACGCGGCGGCCATCGCTGGCCGTGTCCCCAGAGGCTACCACTGGTTTCAAGCCCGCTGTTGGGCTGCCCGACCCCAGAATTGATTTCGCTGCAATCTATACCTCTCATCGCCCGGCTCTAGGGACCCTCCCATTGGCTTCCGCTGCGGCGGTGATGTGGCGCCCGGCACCCTCAGCACTCGCCGCTCGACTGCCTGTCCACCGTGCCCCACACCTCCTTGCACATTGCGCATAGCCACAAGGGCACACGGTCATCACACTGAATTTGGAGCTTATTGAGCATGGAATGGAAATATAGTGGAGAGGCGTTGCGTAAAGTGCTAGGTGCCTTAGTTCATGGGGCCGAGCAGGCGTTGGTACGAAGGGTGCGATGGTGGGCAAAGGGCAAAACCAGCGTGGTGCTCAATGCCCGTGGATCAAGAAAAGAATTGCTTGACGTAAGAAAATATCAACACGGACAATGGACGGATGCAGAAAGAATGTCCAACATGTAGCGTGGAACCGAGATTCGGTCGCTCCAAACTGAATGCCGTGATACACTGCCTTCTCTCAATATTGACGTGGCCCCCCCTGGGCCTTTCACCCGCCATGGTTGCCGGCTCTCCTGACCCGGCAGGCCGACCGAATGCCACCGCCAACTCCAGCCTTCACTGGCTGGCCGTGGTCTGTTGTGAGTCCTCGTGATCGAAGCACAGATGGTACGGCAGACGGCCCCGGGCAATGTCTGCCGAGCATTCCACCGTCAGGGCTGGCCGACGGCGCTGCAGCCGCAGTGCGCCTGCAGACGAGGTGCAAAGGGGCAAACGTGGCAGACTGGCATGAGCCGCGCGTGCTGCCAAATGGTTGGTGGAGATGCAGGCTTGCAACGCCCCAGTGCGGCAGAGGGGAGGCGGCAGTGCAGAGCGGTGGTGGGACCCCTTCCTGTCCCATGTTGTCCGTTGGGTAGCAGCATGGCACATCATCAGGCTGCAGAGCCAGCTGGCATCCCTCTGCATGCAGGTGGCTCATCAAGGCCTGCAGCCGCCCTCACCTGCCATCACGCCGCCAGGCACAGGCCGCGTGTCGCACACATCGAATGTGAGGCTCTTCAGAGCGGGCGCTGCCTCTGCCCAGCGCCACACGCCCTCCCACGCCCGCCCCTGCGCCGCGCCCTCATCACAGTCAGGCACCTGAGCCATGGCAGGAGGACAGCAGCGGAGCTCAGCTCCCTCAGTCCCTCGGGTCACGCGGCAGTCGGAGCCAGTGGCGTCTGGTGCAGCAATAATCGACCAAAGCAACACAGCCGACTGCTTCTCTGCATAATCAGCTCCTTCCAGCTCACGCTGAGGACGCAGAGGTGCTCCAGCCAGGGAGCCCTTGACACCTCAGCCATGCTGGCCAGCAGCGCCCGATGGCTCAGCGCCTGCATGGGGCCAGACGGGCAGATGGGGCAAGTCAGTTGAATCCTGCCGTGCCCACTGCAGCTGAACGCAGGGGCCTCCTTCCCTCAGGCAAGCAGCAGGCTGTGCGCTTGCTGTTGCCTCATGCCATGCTCCAAGCAGTGCCAACTCCCACAGGGTGCATGTGCACATCTTGAGCCCCCCCCACCAGCCCAACTCAGACCAGGATGCACCCAGCAGCTGCAACAAGCACTCGCCAGGGAGCGAACCGTGTGCTGCCACGGTCCCGCGGGCAGCACCGCCCACTCCACGCTGGCATACAGGCGGCGCAGCGAGCAGATGCCAGCCGCCACACTGAGGACGTCCTGGTCGAGTGCTGGGTTGTCCAGCACCAGGCAGGTCAGCTGCTGCATGCGCGGCAGGGCCGCCTGTAGCGCGCAGCTGGCTTCCTCTGCGTTGGCAGCATCCGTGAAGCAGCTCTCAAAGCTGCAGGTGGGGGAGGGAGAGGTGAGGGAGGCGGCAGGTCAGGCAGGGGTGGGTGCCGCTAAATTGATGTGAAAGTGGGGTGGGGTGGCTCCGGGTTGGGTAGGGTGTCGTGCGCATCGGCCAAGCAAGCTGTGGGGCAGGCGATACTCCAACCTTCGGATCAGACCTTGGCCACTGGGGCTAACCGCGGCTGATGACGCAAGCGCATCCGGGCTACCTGCCCAGCCAATTCCCGCCCGTGCTCTCTCCCCCGTTCAGGCCGCCCGAGCACCCTCACCGCAGCTCGCTGAGCCAGGTCAGGTGGCTGATGCTCTCCGGCACAAAGGCGTAGCCCAGCATGTGCAGGCAGGTGAGCGAGGTGAGGACGGACAGGGGGCGGAACTCCTCGGCCATTGGGGTGCGCGGGGCGGACAGCAGCAAGCGCTCCAGCCCCGGCAGAGCGGCCAGCTGCGGGTGTGGGTGGGTGGCAGCGGGAACGCCGCGAGTTGAGATGCAGCTGGGAAGCGGAAATGCAAGGCAGCCGAGCTTTGAACGGAAAGTATGATTTCGCAGGGCTAGATGAGCCCTGGGCTGTGCGCATGCGCCCCAACCTGACAGGCAGCCCACCGCCTCCGCCTCGGCAGTGGCAACCCACCTGTGCCACGGGCAGGCGGCAGCTGCCCGCGTCCCTCAGGTGCAGCGACGTCAGAGTGGTGGGCAGGCGCACAGAGTGGTGCCACTCCACACTGGCGCCTCCTAGGTGCAGGCTGCGCAGGGACTTGAGCCTGCAAGGAGTGAGAGCAAATGCAAGGGCACGGCGGACCCAGTCAGCGTGAGCATGAGCTGCAGGCCGCGCGAGTTGCCAGCTGCAGCTGCTGCCTGCCAGTCGAGCACAAGCCGACAGAGCAGTGCACTGTCCCAGTAGACCGAGAAGCGCACCCCTTCAGCGTGAACATGAGCTGCAGGTCGCGCGAGGTGGCCAGCTGCAGCTGCTCCAGGCTGCGCAGGCCTGCCATCCACGACGTCTCCAGCAGCGGCACGTTGGCATGGATGGACAGCTCCGTGACGCCTGTCGACGACGCAGGAGAATGAGACGGAGAGCATCAGGAGCCGATGCTAACGTTGACGGCACGCCCAGGCTGGCGTGCCTGGGCGTGGCACCCCACCACCTCCAACCCAACTGGCTCACCGGGGCATGCGGAGCAGCAGGTGCCCAGCAGCGTCTGCGCCTCGGCACGGCTGGAGCTGTCCGACTCCAGGCCTTGCAGCTCAATGGTGATTCCCAGGCTGCACAGCGAGGGAGGGGGCCGTGGCGGAGAAGCTGGGTTCAGCTCCACAAATGCCCTGCCTGTGCCTTGCATTGCAGGATGACCCGATCCGCTCACTAGCCCCTGGCATGCCAGCCGCCCTCAGCCTTGGTTACACTCCAAGCCCTGCCAGCACCCTGGGCAGCAGGCAGCGCACCTGCGAACGTGAATACCGCCCGACACTACCAGCCACGCGGCGAGCGACCTCAGGCGAGGCAGGAGGGGCACGGCGCTAGCGGTGCCCGAGGCCAGCCGCACGTGGAAGTGGGCCAATAGCTCCGGACCAATACACAGCTGCTGCCAGCGCCGGCATACAAGGGCGCAGGTGGCGACTCTGGAAGGGGGAGGTTGGGGAGCGGGGGCGCCGATGGACCGCGAGCGGTGGCGGCGCCAAGTGAGCCGCCGCCGCCGGCTGGCCGGACGCTCCCCACCCACCTTTCTTTCACTTCCAGCCGCCCCAACACCGCACAGAGGGCGGCGTCCGGCAGGGAGGAGAGCTGCGCACTCGGCGGCGCCATCTTCCGCAGACCGGCTTCGTTCGCCGCTGAGATGCTGCGCCAGCGGTGCGGGAGGTGATGGGCGTTCGTGCCGGGGCCAAGCGGCCCGTGTTATGACGCCGCCAGACCGGTTTATAAGGACCCTCGTGCACCTGGCTTGCCGAGCACGCGAAATACGTCCTGCCTGTGCAGGGCAGAAGATGCAGGGGCGCGCGGGGCATGTGGCATGTGGGGGTGGCGCGCCCATGTCCTGTAGTCAGGTCCTGGCGGCGCCGCAGCTGCCCCGCCGCTAGCTTTGCATCGTTGCAGGTTTGGCTGCCGCTCATTTGACTCTGGAGGGAGTGACGCAAAATTCCTGCTACACAGGTCGGTTTCAAGTACATAAGTACATGTGGTGGTACAGACGTGGGACAATTCCCTCCCCAGCGCTCGACAGACCATTGCTGTGCAAGCCGCCGCAGTGCAAGCCGCTGCTACGGGCCCCTCCTCGCTACGGCAGCCCTGTAGGCAAATGCACCCAGCCGATTGCTCATTCCCAGTTCTCCTGAATGCCGGGAGCCCGCGCCTCCCGCAGGCTTGCTGCATCCACGGCTGCTGCGCCTGGCGCGTCGCTCACTCCCGCTGCACCCAAGCCACCTGCCGCCGCCGCCTCGGCGGGCAGGGGCTGCAGCCACAGCTTGGCTGTGACATGGGTGGGGCTGCCGCTGGTCTGGGAGCGCCGGGAGGACACCAGGATCGGCACATGGCTCAGCATGCGCAGCGTGAGCGGCAGCACAGCGGGCGCTACGCCTGCTGGGTTGCGCAGTGAGGCCAGGTTGGGCACGTCTGCAAGTGCGAATGTGAGAAGGGCCTGGCGCAACGGTCAGGACGCCAGCTGGCCATGGCAGCAGTGGCTGCAGCACAAGTGGCGGCTGGCAGCCGTGGGCAGGTGGGGTGAGCAGCAGCCCAGCATGGCAGTCCAACAGGCAAAAGCAGCCGCCCACATTCTGTGAGGCCGGCTGCTGGGCCGACTGAGGGAAGGCGCACAACCAGCCACAGCTGCTGCCGGGTACCACCCACCCACCTGAGAAGTCTGGCTCGTCCTGCTCCCCCCGCTGGCCCTCGGGCGTGGCATGCGCCAGGGTCAGCACCCTGCCAGGGAACGGGCCATGGGCATTTCGCTAGCGCTACAACTGGCCACACACCTTGCCTAGCGGCGTGCTCGCCCACCCGCAGCGCCCCCCACACATCACTAGCGCCTGGGGCTTCTCAACACATTGCATGCCCTGCTCAAACACACTCACTTGTCCTCGGGCTGCCAGCTGGCGTCCACTGCGGCGGCGCCACCACGCAGCAGCGCATCTGGGGCAGGGGAGCCAACAGAGGCATCGGCATCAGGCAGTGCATCCATGCAGCGCTCTGCTACTGAAGGGGTACTGCCACCCGCCAGCCGAGCCAGCCCCAGGGTTTGAGCCAGCCGGCAAGCCAACACAGCTCCCCACCCACCTGTGTGAATGCGCACGTCGCAGCCCAGTGCGGGGATGTAGCAGTCGAAGAAGCGGGAGCCGCCCAACTGCATGACCACTGCACGGCAAGCACAGGGGTGCAGGGAAAGCACGCAGCGGCATGAACAGCACAATGGGGCGGACACGGCAAGCAGCGCCCCCGCTTGCCGAGCCTGCTCTTCTCCACAACCGCAGCCTAGCCTGCCCAGTGCTCCAATGTGCTCACCCGCATCGCAGACCAGCGGCGCGCGGTGCAGCATGACGCATAGGTAGAGGCGCAGGGAGCCGTCCTGTGCAGTGGATTTGGTTGCAGGCAGGCAGGCGGTGTGAGCGATGGTGCCGTGCAAGCAGTCCGTGAGGCGTCTGGCAGACGACAGCAGATTACTGCTGGAAGAAGGAAGAGCATGCATTCTCCCAACCTGTCAGGTACGCTGGCACACACACAACCGCACCTGCACGCTCTTGGCAGCCAGCTTGCGGTCGTTGGCATGGGCTGCGATTTCGCCCACCTGGCGGGGCGGGAAGAGCCTGCGGGTGCAGGCAGATGGGGCAGGCAGCAGGGGTTTGAATGGGGCAGGCAGCAGGGGGAGAAGAGGTGAGTGTGTGCATTGCTATGAACGTATGAATATGCATGTGGCCATGCGCGTGCAGCGCAGGAGAAACAGCGGGACTGGCTGGCGGCTCAAGTTTGTGGCTGAGGCTCGTGAAGCAGCTGAGCCTCAGAAGCTCACCCGTGGCGGGAAATGCGCTCCGCCTCGCCGCCCCGCTGGTCCAGCAGCGCTGCCATCAAGCGGTGCACAATGATGTCGGGGTAGCGTCTGGGGAAGAGAGGGCAGGGCAGGTGGATCAGGGCCCAGAACAGAGTGGAACAAAAGTGCACGGCGCCATGACTTGGTGCACACTCTAATGAGAGCAGCGATCATGACATGCCTCTCTGGCTAGACCAAACTGAACCCTGCCACCTGCTCACCGGATGGGTGAGGTGAAGTGAGTGTAGTGGCTGACTGCCAGCGCAAAGTGGCGCCAGAACGACGCGTCCGGCGTCTCCCCCGTGCAGAAGTAGCGCGCATTCTGCAGTGTAGAGGCAAAGGTGTGCGAAAATATCGGTGCGGTGACAACCGGTGCCTTGCAATCGGTGCCTTGCACATGGCAAGTGCAGCGTGCCTGCGGCAGCTGTCGCCTGGCCGGCTGCCGTGCTAGGAGCCCCAGAATAAGCTACACTTTTGAGTGCATAGCCAGCCAAAGCCCACCTGCATCGGCTTGGTGGCCAGCAGCGTGAGCACCTCCAGCATGGCGGGGTCGGTGGCAGGGTCGGCGCGCAGCGCCGACAGCGACCGCTGCAGCGGGCCTGCACACACAGGAATGGCAGGGAGCAGGGTGGCAGGTCAGAGGCACCCACCCTGGGCCGGGCAGCACGGAATCCTGAACCCCCGCGCCCGATAGCATTCATTCCTCCACCCACCATCACACCCACCCACCTGCCCCCGAGGTGTCCAGCTCAAAGCCCAGCTCGGCGGCGGTGGTGGACAGCTCAGTCATCTTGTGCATGTTGGGCGGCGGGTGGCAGCGCAGCAGCGCCCTGCGGCGCAGGGAACGGGGGAGGGATGGTAGGTGCCCGCTCGTGGGGAGGCTGCTGCCAAGCAAAGCGGCCTGACCATGCATGTGGCCTTGGCAGCCCCTGCAAATCTGCCATCACATGCACAGCAGCGGTGGGTCAGGACGACGCAAGCGCCCCCACGCTCACCTGTCTGGCCACACTTCGGCCACCATGCGCGCTGTGGTCATGTTGGCCAGCAGCATGAACTCCTCCACCAGCTGATTGGCCTCCTTCTGCGGCAGGTGCGACAGGTAATGCTAGTGACAATGGAGTCCATTTGATGTAATACCATCTGAGGAGCAGCAATTGAGAGGGCCAGTGACTGAGGTCACGACCTGGTTGGCCTCCATGTGCAGTCAGCATGGGAACCATTGCCGGCTGACTGGTGTACAGCAGCAGCCCGTCCTAGCGCCAGCCGGCGCAGCTGCCGGCGCGACGAGCAGTGCACCAAATAAGCAGGCCCTTGCCTGCTCGTACACGCCGTAGTCACAAGGGTTGCCCTCCCCATCTAGCTTGAAGAACAGGCGAGTGTTGTCCAAGCGCAGCGCGCCGCCATCAAAGCGGCGCTTGCGCAGCGCCAAGGCGATGCGGTGCAGGGTGAGGGAGTCGTTCACCACCTGCGTGTTACAGCCGGACCACGGAAGTGAGGGAGGTCAGGGGCGGGCGGGTTGACCGGTATGCAAGAGTGGCATGGCAGTCGGCTTCCCAAGGACTGGGCGGATGTTCGACACAGGGCGATGCGGATGGAGACAGCACACCGCAAGCATGGGGCAGCTGGCTACCACGCAGCGTGGCACAGCATGCGCAGCGCAGCACAGCGCACTCACGTCTGGCCAGCTGTGCCCGCCGCTCAGCTCACAGGGCGGCTCCTGCCCCTCCAGCGCTGCAAGCAGAGGAGGCGCGTGCCATGCAGAATCATGTCGGGTCAGGGCGCAAACCCGGCAGCCTGTGTGTGGTGGCACGTCTTGTCGCTCGTGGGACGAAGTGGCAGCCTGCGGAAAGCGCCTGCACTAGCAGGGGCAAGCCTGTAGCCAGGAAGCGCAGCTAGCGAGCCTGGCCCTCTGTTTCTTACCCAGGTAGCTGCCCTCAATCATGGACTGCACGTGAGGGTAGGCCAGCTTGCCGCAGGAGCGGATGACGGAGCGGCCCGCCCACGTGGACCTGCAGGTGAAAGCAGGCCCAGGGTTATCGACTGGGCACAAGCAAACCCTCCGCTGCCATTCTGCAGCTGCACCTCGCTTCAACCATGGCATGGCATCCAGACTTGATGCTCCGTTCGTGCCCCCACAACAACACAGAGCCTGCCAGGAACAGGCAGGTGGCAGCAGCCCCACAGCGTGGTGGGCAGCCCAGCGGCGCGCATGGCACAGCACAGCTCTCACTGGATGTTCCCCTCCTCATCCATGTCCCACACCACACTGAAGGCCAGGCGGTCCACCCCCGGGTTCAGGCTGCGGGCGTGGGTTGGCGGGACGCCCCAGAGTGAGAGCAGGGGCACAGCAATCACTGGAAGGAAGCGACGCTGCATGCAGGTGCCTAGGCGCTTTCATTTCATGCTCATGCCCATGCAGCCCGATGGCCGCGCAGCGCACCTGCACAGCTCCTCGCACAGCAGGCGTGGCAGCATGGGAATCACACGGTCCACCAGGTACACTGCAGGGTGAGGGTGTGGCGAACAACAAAACGGCAAGCTCGGTTGAAAGCAGAGGGCAGGGCAGGGCGGGATTGGGCGGTCACCAGGACACCTGTGGGGGCGGGTTGGAGACACAAAGTTGGGCGGCATGCTGCTGCTGATGCGGCAACAGGGCACAGCTGGTTGCAGCCGAAACCAGCCCGCAGCCCTGCTGCACAGTGCTGGACCTCCAATGCTTCATGGCTTGCCTGACGTGCTGCGCTGCTGCGCCTCCTTGTCCAGTGCGCTGCCCGCCTGAACAAAGTGCGACACATCAGCAATGTGCACGCCCACGCGGTAGCCTCCACTTGGCAGGGGCTCCACTGCAGGAGGGAGGGGCAGTGGGATGCGCAGATGAGTGGCCGCAAAGTGTAGAGAGCGGCAGCTGCGACCTGCAAGCGCAGCACACAATGTGAGTGCAGCCGCTCTGGCTGCCGCAGGCGCACAGCCAATCTGGCAGCTGATTCCACAGCGCATCAATCAGGTGTGGGGCCTGCCTTCTGTGCTGCCGAGCACTGCATTCACTGGGCAATAAAGCAGCTGACAGGCTCACCCGACAGCGCATCGTCCAGGTCACGAGCGGTGGGCGGGTCGATGCTAAACACGCGGTGCTGCCTGCAGGGCAGGGAGTGTGGCAAGGCACGGTGTTCAGCAGACACTGGCAATCGCTACAGCAGCAGCGGCGGCGCAGCGGTAGTGGAAGCCGTGGCAGCAACAGCAGCAGCAGCAGCGACGGTGGTAGTGACACCAGCAGCAGCAGCAGTAGCGCCCGGGTTCTTCCCTAAACAACCCAACCCACTTGTGCCTTGCCTAAAGTCGCGGCGCTTGGCCATCTCCTCCTCGCTGATGCTCCAGGGCGTGGGCGGCAGGCACGCCAGCACCTGCGGTGCACAAGTGGAGCGGCAATCAGCTGCAGACAACAGGCTGCCCAGGCCCACGAGCCTTTGGCGCAACAGCCGCACGCGGCGGTCACTTCGGCCCTGCTAGAGGTACGATGCAACGGGACAGGTACAACGCCACCGGCTGGTCACAGCTGCGCAGCCTGCGGCACTGTGATGAGCTGCAGCCCCTGGAATCGAACCCACACCCACCTCTGGAGTGAACTGGTCGTCATCCTGCACCTGCTCCATGCTGAGCAGTGCCGCAGTCTCGGTCGCCAGATCGCCGGCCTGGCCCAAGGATGACCGCACCTGTGGGGAGAGGAGAAACACGGGTGGGGGGCAGTGTTTCACAATGGGCAGCGCTACATGTCGCGGCGTCTGCAAGGCCTTGCCACAAATCCACTCTGAAATGCTGCAGCCGCTCTGAAATGCTGCAGCCATTCAATGCTGCAGCCAGCTCCTGCAAACCAAACAGCCTCGGCAGGCCCACCTGTGCCAGCGGGAAGGGAAACTGCGCCTCCCAGGCCGCTACGCGGGCGGACACCAAGGTACGCGCCGCCAGCTGGGCTGTCTGTGCCTCGGTCTTGAGCATCTGAAGGGATTGAGAGGGGAGGCAGCAAGCGGTGTTGCTGCCTCCAGCGGCCCAGCAAGCCGGACGTCAAAGCGCCAAACCCACAGGCATGAGGCGGCTCACTGCCAGCCGAGCATGGGGCTGCACACTGCCAGCTGAGTCATGGCGACCGATTGAGGCAGGAGCTCGCCTGCTTGATCTGGGGCGGCAGGCCGGCGGAGCGGACCATCATGCGCGGCATGCGCGGGTCGCAGGGTATGAGGAAGAACGTGCCCGTGTCCTTCTCCCCCTCCTGCTTCAGCACGCCTGCATCGGAAGGGACAGGGGTTGCAGCCGATGGTTGCCACTCAAAGAGCGGGGAAGACCGCCTTGATGTCCTCCTTTCCCTCCCGCTTCAGCCCGCCTGCGGCCAACCGGCCGCTCATGCGCAGGCTGGTCGGTCAGCTTCAGGCGGGCAGGCATGCAAACAGGGGACCCAGCGGCCCAACAAAGTGATTGTGCTATTCAAGCCAGGCACACTAAGGAACGGGTTGTCACACACCGCCCCGCAGGCGGGCGGCGCAACAGCAAGGGCAAACTATCGGCTCACCCACAACCGACTCGCGGCGGCGTGAAGGCTCCAGCACAGCAACCACCTCGCCCGTCACGCGCCAGCCCTGCAGGCAAGGTGGATCCTCACAGTGTCCCAGCGCTGCTGTCCGGCCCTCGGCGGCGAGAGCCTCCCCCATCAAGACCCAGCCCTGCACCGCGCGTCATGAGCTGCCCCTCACTCGACAAGCCATGCTGCATGCTGCATGCATTGCCACCTCAGTGTGATGCCAAAAGCAAGGGCCCTCACCTCCATGCTGGCCAGCCGGCGGGCAATGTGCGCCACCGCCACCTCGCCGCTGCCCACCGGGTGCCAGCAGCGCAGCGGGCCCACACTGTTCCAAGCAGAGGGTGGTGGCACATCTGGCATGCCTGCTGTGCCTGCTGAACCTGCTGCACCCGATGAGCCTGCTGAGCCTGCTGAGCTGGTGGGGCCGTCAGGCGGGGCAGGGCTCATCTGGCGCCGCAGCAGGAAGTCAACCATTGATTCCGGCTCCTCCTCCTCCTCCTGCTGTGCCTGCTGCTGCTGTGCACTGACCGGAGCCTGCTGCTCCTCCTGCTGTGCCTGTTGTGCAGCTGGGGGTGTTTCGGCATCCCCTCCTGCTGCTGCCTCGGCCGCCTCCGCCGCCATCAGGGCTGCGATGTCGGTATCCAGCTTCAGGCCCTGCGATTGACGGTTGGAAAGCCAGTTGCGAGTTGAGCGTTGCAGTAGGCAGGCAAGCAGGGCTGCCAAAACAGCGTCTAGCCACAAGGCACCACAGGTTTCCAGGGAAGGCGCAGGGCAGAGGGGCGATCTGCAAAAGCTGACCGCTAGGTCCCCCTGTGCAGCGGCCACCACAAACAGCACTGCATGCTCTGCCTTGCTGCCCCACGCTTGTTGCTGGCCAATGTTGCCAGCAACACCACTGAAGTGCAGATTGTGCAGCAGAGCAGCAGCTTCAGCTCACCACCAGGTCCTCCTCCGCAGCAGCCACCAGTGCCTCGTGCTCGTCCAGAGACAGGCTGCCCTCGCTGCTCACCGAGCCTGCTTGGGGACGGGGCGGGGGAGGCGGG
>VIYQ01002970.1:0-14833 GCA_009928355.1 Chlorella sp. CH2018 | reverse complement strand
GTACGCCTGGGCTGCCTGGAGGTGGGGCTGCACCTTGGCCACAAAGGGGAGCAGGCGCTGGAGAGCTTTGCAGCGGCGCGGCCGCCGGGCGTGAAACATGAGAAGTTCATTCGGGAGCTCTACGCTCGCTACGGTACCGCCTCCCAGGTGCGGCGTGTGCGCTTTGTTGGCACTGGGAGCTGGCTGCGGCGGAGTGTCCTGTGGTGGGTGCGTCATGCAGTGCATGTGGTTGGTCAGGCGCTTGCAGGAAGGCGTGGGCTCATGAGTCGCATGCGCACTCCTTGCGCTCATTTCACCCCTCCGCACCTGCCTCCCTGACCTCTCCAAACAGGTGCCCACCCCAGAGGGCAGCGTGGCGGCCACTTCCCCTCCTAAGGGTGACTTGGCGGCTGTGGATGCGCTGGCAGCTGAAGCTGAGAGCCTGCTTGCAGCAGCCTGCAGCGCCGAGCAGCCGGCAGCCGCGCGCAGCCCACAGCAGCCGCGGGAGCAAGGCGGCGCAGCACAGCAGCGGCCGACCCCGCAGCAGCCGAGCCCGGCAGGCGGCGCGCAGCAGCAGCAGCAGCAGCAGCAGGTGCATGGCGAGGGGCGGGCCTGGCGGCGGGGCAGCGAGGATGAGCCGCCTCATTTTGAGGACGCGGCGGACACGCTGCGCCGCCGCTCAGTACAGCGGCAGCATTCGCGCTCCGCGGAGGACAGCACCGGTGGCAGCCGAAACGCCAGCCAGCACGGTTCCGGAATGGCGGCCGCTGCCGCCGAAGCAGTGGCGCAGCACCAGCAGCAGCAGCAGCCACCACAGCAGCAGCAGCAGCCACCACAGCAGCAGCAGTCGCCGCAGCAGCAGGCAGGGGCCGGGGAGGCTGAGGAGGGCGAGGAGGGTGTCGCCACCACAGCCGGCGCTCCTGAAACCTTCCTCGGCAGCCGCCGCCTGCTGCAGCGCAAGCACTCGCGCGGCGGCAGCGGCGGCCTGGCGCTTGCGCTGTCGCGGCAGTCGATAGATGGCAGCTCTCCGGGCGGCAGCGCGTCTGGCAGTGCAGCGGCGGCCAGCAGCCCTATGAGCCGCACTGCCCGCTCGTCGTACAGCGACTTTGCAGCAGCGGCACAGCACTTGGAGGGAGCCAATAGCATGCGGCGAACCACCAGTCTGGGCCTGGCCAAGTGAGCAGCCTGCATGCCTGCTGGGGAGCGGTGCGCTGGTTGCTAGCAGGGAGCATGGTGACTTCAAGGGGCCTGAGTGTGCGTGGTCGCATGGTTGTGCCGTATCATATTGGCAGGCTCTTAGCAGGTGGCTGCTGTGCTCCCTTCAGCTGCTTGCCAGCAGCATTTACGCTGCTTACAAACATGCCGGCAGTCGCTCAGGCAAGCATCCCCTGCCCCTCCGACCCGTCCGCCCAGGGCGCTGTGCGAGGACTTCCTGCAGAATAACGGCACACCCAGTGCGGTTGCGCCCATCACTGCGGCCGCCACTTGGGATGAGGACCGGCTCGCGGCCTCGGGCCTGCCTGCCACCGGCAGCGCCTCGCCCGACCAGCGGCGGCTGCCCGGAGCAGCGCGCAGCACTGGCAGCGCCAGCAGCGCGGCAGGGTCGGAGGCGGGCGGCAGTCAGGCGGGAGATGGGGCGGCGGAGGAAGACGCGGACGCTGCCTGCTGGCTGGGGGGCAGCCCACCCAAGGCGTCCGGCAGCGGCCAGGCGCTGGGGTCGTCCCCTGGCAAGCGTGGCGGCATCCCGCTGCCACGCAACTCCAGCGGGCCAATTGTGCACGGCAGCGGCGCGCCAGTGCTGGCGCCAGTGCGTGCGCAGGCGGCCATGCTGCCGCTGGCGGCGTGGCAGCAGCAGCCGGGGATGCAGGCGCCAGCACTGGGCGGGCAGACGGGGCAGCAGCAGCCCGGCACTCCACTGACGCCTGCCAGCAGCAACAACACGCCCTCGGCCCTGGGCAGCAGCTTCCAGCGCAGCGCAACGGGCTTCCTGCGGTCGGTCAGCGTGGATTCCGACAACCCCAGCCTCGGATTTGGCGCGCGAGAGGCGCTGCAGCAGCTCAGGTGGGTGCCCTGGGCTGTTGGTTGATGGGAGTGCAAAGCGTGGCGGCTGTGCTGCAGCAGCTTGCATGCGTGCAGCGTGCCTGGTGGTTGCGGATGGCTGGGGGTCGAGAGGGCTGCCGCTAAGCTGCAGCAGCGCAGGCGCCGCTTCCCAAACGCAGCACTGCTCAGATGCCGACATCTTTGTTGCCTGCCGCTTGCCCTCTCTTCCACCGCCGCAGAGCCGCGCAGGCGGGCGTGCCGGATGGTGTTGTTCCCAGCCGGGGCCCTCAGGCGCTGGCCGACTTGTTCCGAGAAGACAGCCGTGGAGAGCTGGCTGCACTAGATGTGGAGGATCACTTGCAAGCGCTGGCACTGGCGGCCGGCCTGGACTCGCCGCCTGTGGCGGGCCCGCTGCCCAAAGCCATCACGGCGGCATGCAGCGCGGCGGCGGCGGCGCCGCCGCCGCCTGGGGCGGGGGCGGCAGGGGCGGCAGCAGGCGGCGGCAGGGCGGCTCCGCTGCAAGCCGGGAAATCCAGCGCGGCGGTCACCAGCCCTGGCGCCTCTGGGCAGCCAGGGGCACGGCAGCAGCAGCAGGCCGATGAGCAGCAGGCGCGGCAGCAGCGGGCTGCATCTGCCTCGCCCCACAGAGGCAGGGCGGGCGGGGCACGAGAGCACCACGGCCCCTGCTCCATCATGTGAAGAAAGTTCCATTTTAATGTTTCCAGTTCCTTCTTAGCTCAAAGGTTCCTTGTACTTGCTTCTTTCATGCCAGTTCTTTTGTGACTAGCTTTAGTGTCTGTAGGCAGGCGACCTTGTTTGACGGCTTGCTGGGCCCTTGCGGCCGCAAGCATGCATGGCGATGCTCCTATTTCTCTTCAGTGCGCATGAAACTTCAAATCAACATGTTCAGCATGGCCTCTGTGAAACGAATGCCGCAGGACAGCACGCAGCAGACACTGGTGAGGGGCCAAGGTCTCAAGGCACCGGCTTTCGGCGCCGCTACACCGCGCTGTGCACGGCGCGCCCAGCCTCGTCGCCTGGATGCCAAATCTGCACTTCCGCACGCAGCGATCGGTGTGATCAAAGCTTTACCAGTCATTCAGCTCCACCTGTATCATCCACAGTCTCGTTTCGAGAAGAACCAGGCAAGTCCGGGGCGGTCGACTGGCACCCGGGCCGCACGGTGGGCCGCAGGTGTTTCAAACCATGCGCTGAGCATGCAGCAGCCACGAGAATTGCGTTGCGGAAAAGATACCGCCCACCCCTGCAACTCTGCCTGCGCCGCCCGAAACCCCAACCTTCTGCCCTGCAATCCGACGCACAGGACTGCCATGAAGTTCCTGCGCGCCGTGGTGCTGGCGGCGGTCGTGCGGGCTCTGGCGCCCGCCGCGCGCGCCGCCGTCGATGACGTTGGCTGCATCGCCTCCCTCGAAGACGTGTTCGGCAGCTCTTCCTGCTGGGGTTCATACGACCCCAAGCTAAAGTACACGTGCCCTTCAGATGGCTGCAAGTTGAACCTTCTAATGATTGCTCAGCCCTGCCTTGCGGAGGGCTACCGCCTGGCTGACCAAGTCCTGGCGGCTGTCAAGGCGGGTCCGAACGCATTCAATGTCGATGATACCATCACCGCCGACAGCCTGTAAGTTGCCCGACCTGTCGTTTTCAAGTCATCTGCCAGCTAATTGACATGCACTGCATGGCATGCACTGCATGGTATGCGTCTTAAACCATCTCCGTGTGGCCATCGCCTGCAGGAAGGACGTGCTGCTGGCCTGCACCAGTGTGGCGCCCCCTGCGTGAGCCAACAAGACGGCCATGCAAGAGCTCCCCAACTGCCGCATCATCCACCGCTGGTGTGTGACCGCACCCCACCATTGCGGAGCAGCCAGGCGCGCGTCTGCCGAAACCAACAGCGCACGTGCATGCAGGCATGGCATGTGTCAGACAGAACAGTCAGCGGCGTGCGCTGAATGCTGCCGCTGCGAACCCGCGGCGTTTTGTGCCTTTGACGCAGCACCTTAGTCTAGCACACTTTCTTCCCTTGAGGCAGCACCACCACTAAGAAGCCCCTTCGCAATGCTCTTGAAGCGCTGCACATTGCTTGGCCATTCATGTCACGCACCCACTCCACTTTCCTATTTTTTTATGTGCACAGCATCTAACGCTTGAGATTGGGCCCAACCTAGACAGGCAGCCGCGGCTGCCATTGCATTGAGGCCAAGTTTTCTATCACATGCGCTCTGACCCATGCAGCGGGCAGGCAGTCACGCGGCCTTGCGCCATGCATATACAGTCAGCTGCCATCACTTGTCACTCCACCGCGACTTGCGCTTGCGCCCTGCCGCAGCCGCTGCGGGGCTCGCCACCTCATCAGCTGCTGCCGTGCCTGCTGTGCTGGGTGGTGCAGGCGGCACAGCAGCCCCCACTGCTGCTGCCGCTGCTGCTGCCTCGGCCGCTGCCGATGGCGGCGGAAGGGGAGGCGGCGCAAGGGGCGCTGCTGGCATTGCCTCGGGTGGTGAGGGCGGGCTGCCGGCTGCGTATCCTGTTTCTACCCCCGCTGGCGGCGGCGGATGGACTCTTCCAGCCGCCACAAATCCGACCGTTGCTGCTGGCGCTGGCGCTGCCGCCTCTGCCTCAGGTGGTGGGGGCACGGGCCACGACAGCTGCCCTGCTGGCACTGCCCATGTCTCAGCAGGCACGGCAACTTGCTGATTTGGGAAGGGCTGGTGAGGGTGGCTGTGAGGGTGGGCCCCCTGGCTGCTGCGGCGAGCCGAGAGTGGCGGGTGTCTCCGGCCTGCGCTGCAGTGCATGCTGTTGCTGGGGAATGGCACCTAGGTGCAAGGCCTTGTGCTGAATCAGGGTACTCCTATATTATCGGTTCACAGACAAATCGCAAGCCGCCTCACTGATTGGGATGCAGATTTTGCTGTCGGGACAGCGCAGTGCACAGGCGCCGGCGCCGGCGCCGCCGCGCTGTGCACGGCGCGCCCAGCCTCGCCTCCTGAGGCCAATACAGGCTTCCGCACGCTTCAGTAAGTGTTATAAACAACTCTTCCCACCCATCCAGCTCCATCTCACTCATCCCGAGCCTCATTGCGCGACGAACCAGGCAAGTCCCGCCCGGGGCGGTCGGCACCCGAGCCGCGCGGTGCATCACAGGTGTCGCAAATCTGCGCTGAGTGTGTAGCAGCCGCGGCGCCGGGTTGCGGTGTGGGAGGATACCGCCCACTCCCGCAACTCCGCCTGCGCCGGCCGAAACCCGGCCTCTCCCGCCCCAATGAGCACGCAGATCTGCCATGAAGTTTCTGCGTGTCGCGGCGCTGGCCGTTCTCCTGGCTCTGGTGCTGGCGGATCCCGCCCGCGCCGCCATCGACGACGCGGGCTGCGTCGACTCGCTCAACTATGCATTTGGCAACTACAACTGTGGCAGTGGTTACGACAGGGGGTTCAAGTACGCCTGCCCAAACGAAGAATGCAAGAAGGCATTCATGCTAGTTGCTCAACCCTGCCTGGCTGAGGGCTACCGCCTGGCCGACCAAGTCGCGAGCAAGGACGGCGGAAGCGCAGACCGGTTGTGAGTCTCGGATGGCTGTGGATTTGTGCGTTTCAAAACCGATTGCATGAACAAGGCGCACTACGCAAAACGTGTTGGGAGGATGACTAGGCGTCAATTGTTGTCCCGCGTGCTTCCCTTCCACACCCACCCTGCAGCAAGGACATGCTGCTGGCCTGTGCCAACATGGCGCCCCCTGCCTAAGGCAACAAGACGGCCATGCAAAAGAAGATTGTGGCATCAACCACCGCTGCGATGGTCACACCGTGGCCACTACAGAGCAGCCAAGTGCGTGATTGCCGAACCACCGTTGCCTGATGCAGAGAAGTGTCAGGCAGAACAGCCAGCAGCGTTCACGAGTGCCGCTGCGAGAGCCCCTGCGGTCTGCCCTTGCGGCAGCCCCATGTTTCAACAACGGTCCGCCTTTGCCCCGCTTGCAATGTTGTCAAGTTGCCACCATTTTCAAGTTCACTCTGCCATGCATCATACCCCACATCCACCCGATTTGGCCACAGCGTGTTTCAAAAAGTGTTGCTCCTTGCCATGTTGAACGCCATCAAAGCCTGCGTGGCACACTGCCAGCTTCACGTCTGGGCAAGCTGGCCACAGCTGGAATTGCATTGAGGTCACATGAATCCCGGCCAATGCAACAAGCATGCGCAGTCACGCAGGGCCTGCACCATGCACTGCACATGAAGCCAACTGCCATCACTCGTCGCTCCATCGCGACTTGCGCTTGCGCCCCGCCGCTGTGGGGCTAGCCACCTCATCAGCTGCTGCTGTGCCTGCTGGGCTGGGCAGTGGCTGCGGCACAGCAGCCGCCACTGCTGCTGCCACTGGCGGCGGAGGGGGAGGCGGCGGCAGGGGCGCTGCTGGCATGGCCTCTGCTGCTGGTGGGAGCGGGCTGCCGGCTGCACATGCTGTTGCTGCCCCCGCTGGCGGCGGTGGTGGCGGCGGCGGCGGGACTGGCGACTGCCCTGGCCACTCGCCTGTGCTTCCAGCTGCCGCAAAACCTGCCGATGCTGCTGGCCCTGCCGCTGCTGCCTCAGGTGGTAGGGGCGGAGGCGATGGCAGCTGCCCTGCTGGCGCTGCCCATGGCGCAGCAGGCACAGCAGCTTGCTGCTGCTGCCATGCGCCGCCAGCTGGCCCACCTGCCGGCCCGCTCGACGGCACTGCCGGCGCCGGCGGTGGCGGTGCTGCCCCCTGCTGCCATGCTGCTACCGGCGGTGGTGGCAGCAGTGGGGCAGCGCCTGCAGCAGGCAGAGGAGGGAGCTCTCCCTCCACTGCTGCCAGAGGGTCGTACACTTCTGAGCTCTGCTGCCGCGCAAGCAGCAGCTGGCTGGATGACCCCACCGCGTGCAGCGCGCCGCCTGCTGTGCCTGCTGCTGCAGGGGGAGGTGGCGGCGGCCCGCTGCTCAACGACTCCCCACCCGCCGGCTGCACTTTGCTGATTTGCGAGGGCGGCTGTGAGGGTGGCTGCGAGGGTGGGCCACCTGTGGGCTGCTGTGGTTGGCCGAGAGTGGATGCCAGTGCTGCCGCCTGGTGTGCTGGTGCACCCAGCCCGCCAGAGAAGCTGCCTGGCGACATGGAGGACAGCGGCACGCCGTGGCTGCTGTGGCTGGCCGCCTGCTGCGCTCCTTGCTGCGCTCCCTGCTGCTGCTGGCCTTGTCGTGGTGCGGCCACTGCAGCACCAGCACCAGTCACCGACCCAGCCATGGCGTGGGGAGGCGCGCCGCCGCTGCTGCCGCCGCCGCCACTGCCGCCTGCTGCGGCGGCCTGCAAGCTGCGGAACCGTTGCTGCAGCTGCGCCACGGTGGGCGCATCGAATATCTCGTCCCTCCACCAAATGTCCACGATCTTCAGCACCGACCCCAGCTGCTCCGCATTCAGCGGCGCCAGCAGGCCCACCAGGTTGTCCAGCAGCGGCGCAAAGCGCGCGGCTGCGAGTGGGTGCGGGGTGGGCAGCGGCAGGTGAGACGGGTGGGCTGAAGAACAGACTGCTTACTGCATCGTCACGCATCGCCACATGTCGTTCCTCCAAAGGAAGCCAAACAAGGCCAAGGACCCCCAGGATGCACCCTGTGCACTCACCATACTTGTCGCGCTCGCCGCGCCGCGCCTTGGACTGGCGCAGGATCTCGTTCATCACGTACAGCAGCTTGAGGCGGTAGCTGCACATAAACAAGCAGGGGTGCACAACACAACAGGGCGGTGAGATGCAATGCCTGCCCAACCTCCATCAAAGGCAGAGCAGCAGCATGGATTGTGAGGAATGCGGCGGCACCACGCTGTCCGGACCAAGCAGCAGCACTCCCTGCCAAGCATGGCCCTCACCCCGGCTTGAGCTGCTTCATCTCGTGCAGGATGAGCGCGCACACGGCCTTGTAGGCCTGCAGTCCAGCACAGCAACAGTCACGCGCCCTTCACGCAATGCGCAGGTTGGGCGAGCGCAGGCCGCTCCGCAGTTGACAGCGGCAGCAGCTGGCTGCACCGCCACATCCGTTTCTGTGCACCCACCAGCTTGTCGTCACGTATTGCGATGTCAGCCAGGCTATCCAGAATGTCCTTGGTGGCCTTCTTCGCCGCCCGGCGCAGCAGGCTGCGAAACTCATCCTCGCGCTCCCACATGCCGGCTGGTGTGCGCTGCTGCTGCTGCCGCTGCTGCTGGCTCCGGCAACTGCCCTTGGATGCGATGTTTGTGACGCGCCTGACTGCATTGTGGGCAGCAGGCAATGCAGGTTGGACGCAAACAGGCTGGCGCCGGGCAGGCGACCGGCAGCGGCGGCGGCGGCGGCGGCGGCAGCTGGCGCTCACCCCGGTCCTGGCCGCGGTTCGCGTTGCGTTGGACGATGCCAGTGCAATGTATTTAACACAAGCAGGACGGGGGAAGGCCGAGGGGCGCAGCAAGCGCGCGGCCCCGCGTGGGCAAGAGCTGTGGGAGCGCTGGCGCCGGGCGTCAACCCCCAGATCAGTTGCTGGGTGTCTTGCACTGCAGATCGGGGGCAATGGGGGCCTGTGAGGCCTTTGGACGGGCCCCATGCAGAGGCAGCAGAAAGGAGGTGGCCGGAAATCGCGTGCTCGGTAGTTTCTCTCACTGCCAAGCACCAGCGGCACGCGATCAGGCCCCTCCAGGCCGCTCTCTTCAACTCCTTTGCCTCTGCGACGCGCCGGCGCCCGGCCAGGCCCACTTGGAAAGTTTTACACAGCTTGATCGTTACTGGGCAGCCCAGGGAGCGGCGGTCAGCGAGGTTTCGGCGACCAGGGCTTGGCGGGCGCCCCACACGCCGCCCCAGGCCGCCCCAATGGCGCTGCGAGCCAAGCCGGGCGGCTATGGGGGTGTGGTGGAGGTGGAGGCCCGCGGCGGCACGGCCAGCACCAGCGGCGCCGCCGCGCCGCTGGGCACCACCCGCAACCGCACCGAGCTGTTCCTCAAGTATCGCCGCCAGGCCCGCGGCAGCAGCCGCCCACTCACACCGCCCGGGGCAGGCGCAGCAGACAGGTGGGTGGCAGGAGGTGCACTGGGTGCCAGGGGTGCCCGCTGCTCTGTCGCCCGCCTGCGCCTTGCACGCCGCCGCTGTGGCACGGCGCACGCTGCCTCAAAGTGCGCATACTGGCATGGTGCAACCGGCCAAGCCATTCACCGTATCCCGTGCCTGCCCTCCTCTCAAGCGATTCATGTGTTATGCTGCCGCAGCAGCCTGGAGACGGCGCGCCTGATGGCCTCTGCGCTGGGTGGCGGGCTGGACAGTGCAGAGGCAGGAGTGGCAGGCGTAATGGCCGCCATGCCGCCGCAGTATGTGGAGTTTAAGGAGCAGGTGCGCCGCGCTCAGCCGGCTGACTCCACGCTTTAGCCAGATCTAGCTGAGCATGTCGATGCTGCTGCTGCTGCTGCGCTGCTGCTGCTGCTGGCATACATGGCCGCATGTGCGTCGCCACGCGTGCTGGCTGCTGACGCATCCCATCCCGCCCTGCCTGCTGCCTGCTGCTGCTGCATACTAACACTACATTGCTCCTTTTGTTCAACCCTGCTCTCATCCCAGATCCGGCTGGAGATGCTCAACATCAAGCAGCGCATGGGCGAGCTGCGGGGGCTGCACGGCCGCGCCACGCTGTCGCGCTTCGACGACACAAACGAGGACGAGCTGCAGGTGGGGGGCAGCTGCCGCACAGCCTGCAATGAACTGGTGTTTGCCATGAGTTGCTGCCCTGCTTGAGCTGCTGGATCACTTGGGCTCAGCGGAAGAGGGTGCATGTGGGTAGACTGTCCATACCTGCTGGTGCCAGCATCGCTCCAGGCCTGAGCACTTCACAGCGCTCCGCACACTTGCGTGCGCACACACGTGTCTGCGCACACACTTGCTTGTGTCGCAGGTCGAGGTGCTGACGCAGCAGATAACCAAGATGTTCCGCAAGTGCGAGGCGCGGCTGCAGCAGTTTGGCGGGGAGCCCTCGGCGTCAGCGGCGGATGAGAAGGTGAAGCGCAATGTGCAGGTGCGCTCCACGGGCAGCTGGCTGTCCTGTCTTGTGTATAATAATTTTGATTGAGCTGCGCGAGGGTGCGCATGCAGCAGGGGTGCGTGAGGTCTGCACAGGACGCAGGAGGTCTGCACTGCTGAATCGCTGTGTAGGGGTGCAGCTGCCTTGCCGCTGAAACACCTGCCCACAGTCCACAGTCTGCAACCCCTGGCCCGCCTGGTTCCACCCACCATGCACGCAGCGCACGCTAGCGGTGGAGCTGCAGCGGCTGTCGATACAGTTCCGCAAGCAGCAGAAGGGCTACCTGAACCGCCTGCGCAGCAAGGACGGCGGCGGCGCGGGCGCCGGCGGCAGCAGCTACGACTTGCTAGGCGAGGCGCAGCAGGGGCGACAGCAGCAGGACGACTACGACCCAGGGTTCTCAGACATGCAGGTGGGGGGGGTGGATAGGTGGCGGGCTGTGCTGAGCTTTGTTCTTCATACTGTTGGGGCATGCATGCGCATGGGATCGGACGCTGCGGGAGTTTGTGGCAGCCGGTTGAGGCGGGTGGCTGCGCCCTTGCCACGTGCCCCCACTGCTGGCCCTCGGTTCACCTCGCTCCACCCTGCCGCCGCACTGCCCCCCTTGCCCGCAGGCGCTCAAGGTGGACAACCTGACCAGCCTGATTGACGAGCGGGACCGGGAGGTGCAGAACATTGTGACCAGCATCAACGAGCTGGCGCAGGTGGGGAGGGGCAGGCGGCACAGCACGGGTGGGCTGTGGGTCTTGCGGGGCGCAACGGGCGCCGAGAGACTTTAATCGTGCAGCCAGTGGTGCGGTTTCAGCTGCAAACAAACAGGCGCTGAGCCACACGTCCGCCGCTCCCAACCCCTGGTGTGTCACCCCCTGTGTGCCAACCCCTGTGTGCCAACCCCTGGTGTGTCGCAGATCATGAAGGACCTGAGCGTGCTGGTCATTGACCAGGGCACCATCCTGGACCGGATAGACTACAACATGGAGCAGGTGCGCCGCCTGTTGAGCGCCGCCTGATGAGCATGCTCGCCGTGTGGGGCAGGGTACGCGCCAAGCTGCCCATGGCGGGCGGCCAAAGCGCAGCGCTGCGCAGCCGCCGCTGCTGCTGGGCTGTGGTCTGCCTCAGCTGCTGCAACAGCAAGCTGCAGGCGTGCATCAACCGCGTTTGCTGGCCTCGCACCTTGCGCAGACGTCAATGAAAGTGGAGGAGGGCGTGCGGCAGCTGGAGAAGGCGGAGAAGAAGCAGAAGCAGAGCCGCATGGTGCTGTGCATCATGCTGCTGCTGTGCGCGGTGGTAGTGCTGCTGCTGCTGGTCGTGTTCAAGGCCATCTTCTTGTAGAGGTGTTGCAACAGCCGGCTGCTCCATTTCGTGGCACCCAGCAAGCGGCGGCGGCAGCGGCGGTGGCAGCGGCACTGTAGGGTCAGGCACTTCTGTAGGCAGCACCCATATCAAGCAGCTCACTTCCGACCCACCTGTCCATCGCTGCGCATGTAACAGAACAGACAGCTCTGCATGCCAAAGCAAATTTGTCATAGCAACCGCGGCGGTTGCCGCTGCGCCTGGAGCGTGGCGGCGGACAGCCGGCGGCAGCCAGGAGCAAGCGCGCCGTTCGGAAGGTCCAGCGTGATGAGTTTGAGTATAATGGCCCGCGCAATACATTGGCAGTGCCCTCTCCCTCCCTCCTACGAGAGTGCCTGCAATTGCGGGTGGGCCGGTGCAGAGGAGGGGCCCGCAGGCTCCCGCCCAAGCAATGCATTCATGCTACTTGATACGCAGTTCAGCCATTGCACCGCCAGCTTGACCCGCTGCATTCCCGCTTTTGCCCGCGCAACGTGCGCACGCCCGCTCATTTCAGCCCCATCGGTGCGACCCATCACTCTCTGAGCATTCAGCAGCCAGTACTGGGGGCAGCAGGAGCCTGGCCGGGCTCCCAAGAGGGCCGCTTGGTTCATGGCCGCCGCCGCCGCTGGCACGGCAGCCGAGCGCACGCTTGCTGACTGGGTGCCGCCGCCATCTGGCGAGCCCTAGGCCATGGCGCAGCCCCTGAGCCTTTTCCATCACATCGTGATGGCGTCGTCGAGCCAGAGCAGGAAGCGCCAGCTGCTGGGGGGAGATGGGCTGGAGACCAGCTGGAGTATGGCGGCGTGGGAGGGGCGGAGGGCCGAGGTGAGGGGCCTGCAGGCTGCTGGGTGGGAGGGGAGGGAGTGGCAGCAGCTGCAGGTGGGCATCCAAGGCAGCGCCGTCGCCGCCGCCGCCGCCTTCTCGTCCCTGCCGCCGCTGCCACTCACTGCGGGCCTGAGCGTTTGTTTCCCTTCGCCTGCACTTTGCCCAGGACCGGGTGGTGGCGGTTCGGCGGCCTTGGCCATCCGAGTCTGAAGGCCCAGGGCTAGAACCGCCGCCCAGCATCTGTCAAACCAGCACTTGCTCCTCTGGCCCTGGAGCGTCAGCCGTCTCAGCTGCTGCCGGCCTGCTGGGCCGAGGCCTCGCCGCAGCAGTCAACGGCGGCGGCAGCCTGCTGCGCGGCAGCACCGCCAGCAGCGCCGGCGGCGGCGGCAGCGGCGCAGGCACGCCGCGGGGAGTCACACCAAAGGCAGCAGCAGCAGCAGCAGCGCGGCCGTCCTACCAGCTGTTAGCTGCCTTTGACGGCCACAACGGAGCAGAGGCGGCGCGCTTTGCGGAGCACAGCATCGTGCCGATTGTGGAGATATTCCTGCCGCCCTGGAGCGCGCTGTCGCTGTTCCCAACCGAGCCGGCTGAGCTGGCGGCACAGCTGCAGCAGGCCCTGGCCCTCGCCTTTCTGGAGCTGCACCGCCAGTTTGCCATGGCAGGCTGCCTGGGCGGCACCACAGCTACAGTCGTGCTGCAGGTGCGCATGGGGTTGGGGCGTTATCGAGCGGTAGAGGTTGAACAGTCAGGAGAGGCTGCCCGCACCATCCGCTGCGTCTGAAATCTGCTGGCAAGGCATGCTGCGCAAACCTGACCTGCCTGCCCCTCCATCCTCATCTCAACACCTCCTACTCTCTCTCGCAGGTGGGCCGCCTGGTCACCGTTGCGGGCGTGGGCAGCTCCCGCTGCCTGCTGTTCAGCGGAGCGCCAGGGGAGGCGCCCCTGCCCCTCACTGACGACCATGTCATCCACACCCACCTGCGCGAGCGGCAGCGCCTGCTGTCGGTGAGTTGCACAGCCAGCCCCGGGGGCAGCGCGGTCTGCATAGGACAGCTGCACAGCATGCGGTGACGCTAGCACTCTGTCCCAGCGCGCTTGCAGCCTCATCTGTCCCCCGTTTGCGTGCCTGTCCTTGCACCGCAGACCGGCCGGCAAGTGGCGGCAGTGGATGTGAGCGGCAGCGGCCCGGCACCCACTCCCGTGCGCGGCTCTGGTGTGCTTCGCCTTTGGCCGGGTGCGCTGTCAGGCTGGCTTTTGCTTTGCCACGGTCGTCTTGCACTGCAGCACCTGATGCGCACGCTTGCAGCACCAACAGCTGTAGCCCAGCCGATCAGCAGAGGCCTGTGGCCCTCTGCCGCACGTGGCTTTGTTGCTGCTGAGCTGTGCTTACACCTGCATGCACCTTCCTCAACGCAGGTGGGCTGACCCTCAGCCGCTCCATTGGAGACTTCAACATCGGCCAAGCCGTGCTGCCGCTGCCGCATATCAAGCAGGTGTGCTGCTGCGCCTGCTGTGCCTAGGCTGCAGGGCCTGTCCAGCAGTGGAATGCATGGCCACCATTGGCTCCTCAGCGGATGCTGTGTAATGGCACACTCTGCTGCACAACACCCATGGGCAGTGCCTCCGAGGCTCCAGCCCTGGCTGTAGTCCGCTCAGCCCTGTTGTACGCCCTCCGCAGGTGCTGCTGCCGCGCACCGGCGGCCGCCTGGTGCTTGCCACCGACGGCGTGTGGAGCCAGGCCGCCGGCCGCGCGCTCACTGCCATGTGGCAGGCCCCACTGAAGACTGCTGCCCATGAAGTGATCAAGGGCCTGACTGGCCGCACAGCAGACGCCTCCATCATTGTGGCAGATGTGCTGCCGCCCAGGACCACCTTCCAAGAAGTGTGCAAGCGGCAGGAAGCACTGGCGGCACGCGGCACGGCGCCAGCCGGCAGCGGCAGCATTGCTGGCATCAGCAAGGGGGCGGGGCAGGCGGTCATGCGGGTACTCAAGCTGGGCAGGTGCGCTGGCAAGGTTGGGGGTGTTGCATGGGAGGGCTGGATAGTTTGGCGCAAGTTTGGTTGAGAGGGGGGTGCGTTTGAGGAGGGGTGTGGGTGAGCTGAGCACAGCAACTCGACATGCACAGCGCGCAGGCGGGCCGCTAACCTGTCACAACAGCACTCAATCTCCTGCCCCTTAACACACCCACCCCACAGGTCCAAGAGCACGCCCACCATGCAGCAAGAGGCGGCAGCTGCGGGCGGTGCCTCGCAGCCGGCGGCACCCAAGCTTCTGATGGATGTGGACACAGCAGATCTGCTGGGGCTGATGCCCCCTGTGACCGGCAGCCCCACCAGGAGTGGCAGCTTTGGCAGCAGCGGCAGCAGCGGCTGGAGCGGCAGCCCGCCGGGAGGGAAGCTGCGGCAGCCGGTGGTGCCCCTGTGGTTTGACGAGCAGCTGAGCCAGCAGATGCAGGCTTCGCTGGTGAGTAGCGGCAGGTTTGAAGGCCCTGCACCAAGAGCCTGCATCAAGAGCTCAGATGCTGTGCTGCTACCTGGTTGCGCTGCTGTGGCATATTTCCTTCCATGGGCTTGCTCCCTCCCCCTCTACCCGCCCCCATCCCC
>VIYQ01002968.1:0-18807 GCA_009928355.1 Chlorella sp. CH2018 | reverse complement strand
CCCTGGTGGCACTGGGGCGCAGGCGGCAGCCCACCGGGCCCCAGCCTGCCACAACGCCCACCTGTCATTAGCATCCTCAGCCTGATTCAAACCCCAACTGTCCTTAGCATCCCCAGCCTGCCACAAAACGCGCCTGTCCTTAGCACCCATCATCTTCACCGAAGCCGCCTGGATGCGGTTGGCCAGCACTCGGTTCACGGGAATGAGCAGCAGCACCAGGGCCAGGCCCGCCAGGAATGCAAACTGGACCTGCGAGTATGAACACGATTCGGGTGCAGGAGGCGGCGTAGTGAGATGAGCAGTGCCACTGGCAACCAGTGCCAGCCCCGTCAGAAATGCAAATGGCACCGGCATGCAGTGATGCAGGTGCGCTGCGCATGTGCGTGACACCCTTGGGCCGCTCAGAAACCTGCACAGCTGCGGCCTGCACTGCTCCAAGCACTAGTGCCACCAACACTTGCTGGCGTGTGCTGCATCTCCCTGGCAGGCCGCTGCCAGGAGTCACCTGTGTGTACAGCAGCCACAGGGCGATGGCGATTTGGGCGGGCAGGCTCCACAGGTCGTGGAAGGAGATGCAGAGGTTGACAAGCCGGTCAGCGTCAACCGACATGAGCGTCTGCATGCAGGCGTGGGGAGCGGGGTAGGGTATGCACTGACATGCCCCCTCAAACCATCATGCATGCTGCATCCCGAGCAGACATGCAGATGCGCCGCGTGAGCTTCAACAACCGCATGGATCCTTGCCTCTGTCCCCACCTGCACACGCCCGCTGCCGGTGGCGGCCAGTGTGGCGGCGTTGACGGCCAGCGCCTTTTGAAACACAGCTGCCGTCACCGCAGAGCGAAGCTGGCTGGCAATCAGGGACTGGCGGTAGCCAAAGTGGGCGCCCAGGAACGCCTGCAGCGGGGCAGTGAATCCATCAGACAGTGGGAAAGGCCAAGCACGCATGGGCATGGGCTGCTGAGCCACAACTGGTGACACAGCACAGCATCGCTCACCCTCAGCACCAGGCTGCCCGCCAGCGCTGCAGCGCAGGCGTAGCCAAACGCCGGGGCTGCCACATCCGTGTGCCAGCCCAGCAGGCTCAGCGTGCTGCCGCTGGGGCCACCACTGCCGCGGCTACCGCTGCTGCCGCTGCCTATGCTAGGGTTCCTGCGGTTGGGCTGTTGTGCCGCTGCAGCTGCCAGGTGGCGCAGCAGCAGGTTGAGCAGCAGCGGCCCCGCAAAGTTCAGCGCATCGCCCGCCAGCTTCAGCACTCCCAGCCAGAAGTAGGGCCGGCCGTAGGCAGCCACAATGGCTCGCAGCAGGGAGGGCTGGGCGCCACCACCCGCCCGCGGCACACGCGCCTGCTCCTGCGCACAAACAAGCAATTGCGAGGGCGGCGCATGAACACCGACATCTCTGCTCCGAGAAACACAGCATGCATGATGCGCGGGGGTACTGCCTGTTGAAGCCAGGCTACTGCCCCGCAAGCCCCACCTGGCGCCACTTGCCCAGCAGCCGCTGGCCGCAGGCCGCGGGCTGGAGCTGGGGCGGCAGGGCAAACAGGTCTCGCTGGTGCAGCTGCTCCTGGGTGCTGCCGCGGCGCAACAGGGGCGAGACCCAGGAGAAGGCTGCCGCTGAAAGCAGGTTGGGTGAACCCAGCGGGCCGAGCGATTCCGCTGCCACTGGTGTGGTGGCGGCAGCGGCGGCGGTCGCAGGCTGGCTGTCGAGGGCCGATGGCCCCGGCGCCGATGCTGTGACACTCTCCACATCGCCCGCATCCGTCGAGCCAGCCAGCAGCGGCTGGCGAAGCCCCGCTGAATCAGAACCCATTTTTTTTCGCCGGAGGAGCTCACAGGCCTGGGAGCCGCGGCATCGCAAGTGATCACGGCGTGCACGCACCCTCGGAGAAGTGCACCAGGTGCCGACAACCACACGTGCTGCACTTCACATGCCCCGCCCCGCTGCCGCCGCTGCACATGTGGATGGCGCGCCGTGACGGGCAGGAGTGCACGCCATTGCTCCTCTTAAACCCGACTTTATATTTTTGATAGAGAACTTGAGTAATTGAAAAGCAACGGCACCACCCAACAGGCTGCTGGCGGCCTCGTGTGCTCGCCGTCACTGTGTTGTGTATCGAGGGCGGCATGCTCAGCAAGAGGACGGCAGCATCCCGCCCAGCTGCTGCCAGGACCTGCAAACCAGGCCGTCGACGAAGCTCAGAAGTCTCGACCAGTCGCGGGCTCTATAAGCCGTAGTTCCACTGGTGACATCAGAGGCAGCAGCTGCAGCAGCAGCAGCAGCAGCAGGCGGCCAGGCCGCTGGCCGCGGCGGCACATGCGCCCGTTCACTCAGCAGGCTGTGATGGTGCTGCGGCCTGGCCTGCATTCCTGCATACCTGCAGGGTTGCGGGTACTGCGCTGAAGCTCCCATAAGAGGCTAAGGCCAACCTGCCAAGCACGTGTGGTGTGAGGAGGCAGCTGTGCACAGGCAGGGTGGGCGGCTCGCCCCCAACGCCTTGCACACCAGCGCCAGCGCCAGCCAGACGCAGCCTGCTGCTGCTATCACCTGCTTGCGGTTAGGATGCCTCGACCGATCCATTCCACGTCCCCAGCTGACATGACTGCACATTGCAGCACGGCGGCTGCAGGTGGGGGGTGCCGCCAGCGGGCGCTAGTGCGGGGCCAGTGGGCGATGGAGGGCCACTCTTCGCAGCCTGACCACGGCACTGCTTTACAGTTGCACCGCCTCAAGCCTGCCATGCATGGCACTGCAGCGGTGCATGCATGGGGAGGTGCTGCATGAAGCCGTGCCGCACGGGTGGTGCCCCTGCTGACGCTGACGGTGCTGGGGTTCTCCTCTCGTCCTTCCCTCTCTGCCGGCACTCTGTCGACCTCTCACGCGCGGTGACTTCTTCTTTGCCTCGACGCATCTCCACCGAGTGCTGAGAATGAACGCGTCTGCCCAGAGCCGGCTGGGTGCCACCACGCCGCAGCGGCTGGGCGCACCCACCCGGCTGCAGCACAGCCGGACCCTGAGGCCACGCTGCACCGCTACCCCTTCTTTGGGCGCCGCCGGCAGCGCAAGCGGCGGCGCGAGTGGCGGCGGCGCCATCGGCGCCTCGGGCAACCCGCCCATGATGCAGATGCAGGTGCACTGGCCTGCCTGCCTGCCCGTCTGCCTGCTTGGCGGCCAGCCCACCTGCCCCCCCGCCTGCCTGCCCGCCTACCTGCGCTGCGGCTGAGAGCAACCGAGTAAATGGGAGCCCACAATGGCCGTGCCGTCACCGCCCCGCCCACTCCACGCACATCCCCTGCAGATTGACATGAAGAATGACATGAGCTTGATGCAGGAGCAGCTGACGAAGCTGGATGGCAACATGAAGCGGCTGCAGCGCGGCATCAAACTGCTGCTGTTGCTGTGCCTGTGCACCCTGGCCGGCGTGGCTAGCTTTGTGCTGTTGTGTTCGCCGTGGATGTTTGCCATGCTGTGTGCTCGCTACTGGGGGGCCGCGCCGTGATGGGCTGCAGCTGAGCCCCCTGGGTCCGCCTGCTGGCTCGACATCCTTCAACATTAACCTGCCGTTTAACGTGCTTGGCCTTCCTGTACTCCTTGCCAGCCCCACCCCTGCCTGCCCATGTACATGCCCCTGCATACCCGTCTGCAAGCTTCCGAATTCGATCGCCCTACCTGCATGCTGCAGCCTACTGTCCTTCAGATTTGTCCCACCCAACCGTTTGCGCCGCAATAACACGCACACCGTCTGTCAATATGTCTGCTCCCACTGCCTCAGCCCACCAGCTCTTGCCACAATTGCACAACCGCAGGCAGGTGCCTGCCCAGCGCGTTATGCCTGAGCAGGGCGCAGCAAGGCGGGGCTGTGGTGGAAGCGGGGTTGAGGAGCAGGAGGGGTGTCTGCCACCAGCTTGAACCATGCTGCAGTCGGAGGTACTGAGTTGCACTGGCTGCCGCGGCCTGAAACTGCTGCACCGGCGGCGGCGGCACATGCGGCCGTTCGCTCCGCTGGCGGCGGCGCCGCAGCCGGCCCGGGCTGCGCCTCAGCGCGGTTGCGGGTGCCGCACTGAAATTGCAGGGCAGGTTGGCATCGAGGTTGGCTGAAGCAGCCGTCATCCTTTCGCCAAGGCTTCACGCGTCCCAAGTCTCGGAGCGCTATTCCGACACGCCATTCTTCCGGAACTTGCAACCCTCCCACCGCCCTCCAAGCACCACGTACATGCTCACCACGCTGTCCCTCAGCCTGCAGCCGGGCCTGGCGCGCGCCGCGCTCTGCTCGGCGCCCATCCTGCTGCAGCGCGTTGCCGCAGCCTCCGCAGCGGCAGCAGCAGGCTTGCACGTGGACGCCACGGCCGAACAGCAGCACCACAAGCCCGCCCACAAGCAGAAGAGCAAGGACGCCTTCTCCATCACTCCCTTCCTGGCCAAGCCGGGCCAATCTCGCCGTTCTAGTGTCAGCGCCGTGGAATGGAACGACAGGTGGGGCCTGCAGGGCGGGCAGACCCTTCTGCCGGGGGCGGGCACACACCGCCCCTCCCGCCGCTCGCCGCACGTCCGCCTTGCGCGCGGCAGTGCAGCCCAGATCCACCAGCTGCCAGCCAATGCTCACGCACGGCTGCCCCGGGCGCCTTCGACTCCCTGCAGGCTGCGCCGCCTGGACTTTGGGCTGCCGCGCGGCCCGCGCTACGCCCGCAACGTGGCCGCCGCCTCGCCCTGCAAGCCCATTGCGTCTGCACACCCAGGCTTCCGCCACAGCCACCACGGTGAGAAAGCTTGCTGGCTCTGGATCTTTGCACTAGAAGAGGAGCCTGCTAGCCGTGCTATGCTGCAGGCTGCGCACTTCTGTGCCCCACCCGGCTCTGCTGCCACCCCCCTGCTTTCCCAGCCCCCAACTAACCCCCGCTCTTGCTGCCCCACCACCCCCTGCCACAGAGCTCAACATGGGCATCGCCGCGCACCTGGCACAGCCCCACTTCCAGGCCAGCAGCCAGTAGTTAGCACTAGGGCATGGCTGGCTGCCAGGCGGACCCGCTGCCGCGGCACACGCTGCCGTGCGGCCGGCAGAACACAAGCCACGCCTGACCGAGCATAGCGATGTGCAGCATAGCGTTGCTGCCCTCCTTTCACGCCTGACTTTGTACAGCACAGCCGCGACCCTGCATGCCGCCCTGCAATTTTGCCTACCCCCAACTGCAGTTGCCGCCCTTTGATCATCGCCGTATGACCTTCCACATGGCCCCCAGCCTGCACAGCAAGTTTTGCACTGCATTTTTCATGGCAGCCTCTTCACAGACAGCACTGCTGAGAGCAACCCATCCCATTGTTCGAGCGCCTCGGCTTACCGTATCTCTTTCTTCCTGCGCGTGCCAACCTTTCATGCACTCCATTGTTTGGTTCCTCTCGATTCGCTAGCATTGCAAATGTGCAACAATGTGCAACAATCCACAGCAAGTGGTGGTGCTGCCTGCTTGATGCCAGCGGCTGCCTCCACTCTGCTGCCCTGTAATCTTTATTGAATTATCTATGCATGCGGTGACCTGGAGCAGGGCAAGCTGCCTGCCAGGGCTCGCAGACCACCAAACGCTCAACCAACCCCCTTGGGGACCATCAACAACGCACGGCCGGTGCCGCCGATCAAATGCACAGACGGGCCGTCCGGAGACCAGCAGGCTGTCAGAAGCAATGCTGCCGTTCCGAGTGCAGGCACTGCTTTACAGCCAGTTGTCTGTGCATGGCCATGAGCAGCGCATGCATGCTAACTTCTGCATCACATGCGACACACATCGCATCTGGTTCAAACAGATCATGAACAAATGATATGCTGCTGCAAAGGCTGCAAAGGCTGATCAGTGATCGATGACCTATCCACGCCTCAGCATTCCGGAGGTTGAACCTGTTTCCAGAGCAGGCCGGCAATGCCCGCAGCACTGCACACCCCAGTGCCGCGGCACAATGCGCCAGTCGATTGGCGTTCTCGCGTTGCTCAGCGGCCGCCCCCGGCTGTCACAGAGCCAGACGGAACGGCACTTGTCACAACGGCCCCACCAGAGCACACTTTGGGAGAACCGCTCTGGTTGGGAGCCTCGCAGCGCACGGCAGGGCCACTGCCCGCTGCAGGACAGGGGGCAAGGGAGGGAGGCAGACGGGCATCGTTGGCGGCTGGTAGACGGATGCATGCAACCAGCGAAGCGGTTTACCATCTGCTCTAATCCGGCTAGCTGCACACCACAACACTCCACACAGGACCCTGGCTGTGGGGGACATATTCGATGGCTTACGCTGGCAGCATCTGCAATGGGCGTGCACAGCGGCATGGTGTGTCACATTGAGTGGGTCACGCGGCGCGCAAGGCGCAGTGCTGTTAGACTGGCAGTAGAACAGGCCTGCCAAGGGTTCTGCGCACTGCACATCGCTGCACCGCTATGCTGAGCCAAGTTTGGCAGGCCCGACTCACTCGGAGGCTTGGTAGCACTGCTCGCCTGCAGGAGGGTGGGGCGGGTGTTGCAGGACACCCTGTTGGATGCAGCTCTGCCTGGAGGTGCGCTGCACTGCATGGCATTCGCCGCAGGTGCCGCACACGTTCACTGGAAAGCAGCCGCGTTCCTAGCCCCAGCCTGGGCTGCCCTGCTGAGCAACCGCCCACCCGTGTTCTTGCAGGCCGTGTTGGGCGGGGGCGGGGCAGGCGTGCCGGGGCAGGTTGTCTCGGTCAGTGCGTCCTGTAGGGGTAGGGAGGGCAGCGGGGTCAACTGCATGCCGCTGGCCGCCAAACGGGATATCGGTGCAGCTCACCATTCCTTGAGGTGGCACGGCAGCCAACCGTAACTGTTTGCAACCGGCACATTTGATGGAGTCCACAGAGCAGTTGCACTGCTTCTCACCAGGTTGACGTAGCCCTGCGCGCCGTCAAGCCCACCCGACACCACCTCAGCCTGGGCCCAGTTGTAGCAGGTGCGCTGAGGGCTGCCGCTCGTCAGACGGACCTGAGGCGGGTGCGGTTCGGCAGAGACAGAGGGGTTTTGAAGGCGTTGGTGATCAGCCCTCATAAGGGGAGGGCCGGTTGAGGCACAGGGGGCTTCGGTTGGAGGGGGAGCACGTGTGGCGGCCGAAGGAGGGGCAGGGGCGGACCAGCCAGTGATGGGAAGGTTGGCAGGCAGGGAGAGCGAGGTTTGCACGCCGACTACCTTTAGCCAGCACCTGCCCAACCCCGCAGCAACAGGCGGCAGCGGCAGGCAGCAGCCAGCTCACCACATCGCCCGACTCGATGCTGCCCTTGCTGGAGGAGCAGATGTCTGCCTTCGAACGTACGTTCTGCGGCGGTGGGCAAGGCGAGCGGCGAATGAAATCACTACAGCGTCATGGTGCAATGGTGGCTTCATGCATGCTGTATGTGTGGATGGCAGCAGCGACGACAGTGGCGGCGGTGAGTGAGCAGGTTGAGAGCACAGCAGCGGCAGCGCCAGGCGGCAGCGGCGGCGGCGGTCGCAGGACTGCGGCCTAGACTGCCGCCCTCACGCCCAGCCTTGGACCAGTGGCAGGACTCGGGGTGCGCACCACTTGCTGGTCCGCGCGGTAGCAAGTGTCAGCGGCGCCGCCGCCGGCGAGCAGCAGCAGAGCGGCGGCCGCCGCAGCCAGGAGCGCCTTGGACAGCAGCATGGCGGCTGGTTGCAGATCAGGACACAGTAAGTGGGCTACGCTGTTCAGGCGGTCATGAGCCATCCTCCCATGGAAGGCAGCCAGGAAGGCTCCTGGGCCCTGCCTTCCCAGCCGCCCATGCTGGTGCCGGCGGCGGTAGCGTGGCGCCACGCGTGCGCTGCCTGCTCACGCAGCCTACTACCGTCTCGCATTGCAGGCAGTGGCATGTTCAAGGCTGGATGCGTACAGTATGCTGAATGATTGCCTGCAATGGATGGCGCCGTAGCGGACACCGCCCAAGCTGCAGCTGGGCGCCATCTCAGCGGGGCGCCGGCGGCAGGAGGGCGACTTTTCCCCGGCGCGTTCTGCAGCCCGCCGCACCCCTGCCAAGATTGTGAGGCATCAACGGTGTTAGTTTAGAGGTCAGGCGCCCTCCCTAGCGCCCCCTCCCACCGGGTGCTTAGGCGGTACCGCCCCCAGGCCGGCCTTGCCGCCAGTTTCTGTGGAATTACGTGTCATATAGACCACTCGACCAGCCGCGGCCCCTCGCTGCACGGGTGGCACCGCAGGACCTTGCAGCCTGTCCAGGCGGCTCCAGAGCCGCCTCCCTGCCGTCCCTGGAGCGGGGGCAGTCCTGAGTGGGCCTGAGCAAGACGCGGTGCAGCGCCATGGCCGAGGTGGGTGAAGATCGGGCCGCACCTCCGCCGCCGCCGGCGCTCCGCTGCCACACCCGTTTGCCGCGCCATGAACCTCACATCACAACTCCCCAGCACCTGTCTGCACGCCCCCGGCGCCACCGCCATTGACGTGCAGGAGCGGTTAGGGATGCGCGACGGCGGCAGCGGCAGCAGCGGCAGCAAATGCCGAGGGTCATGGATCTGGAGATCTCTGCTGCTGCTCCTGCTGGGTATCTCGACATTGGCAGCCTGGGCAGCCCTGAGGGCGAGTAGAGGCACCACGCTGTTGCATCAGCAACTGCACACACCGTCGCTGTGCCCGCGGCGCGTCAGCGCCACGTCTTGCATGGGGCCCTGCGCGCCGCTCAGCGCCGCCGCGCAGCAGCTGCTCAACGGCAGCACATTGTTCACGCTGCTGGCCAGCACCAGCACCCCCGGCACGCTAGCGCTGCTGCGCCACATGCAGCGTGACCTGGGCTCGCATCGCGTGTTCCTCACATTTGATGACACGAATGCCCCTTGGACGCTCACACCGGCACAGCGCTTGACGGCACAGCGTGGGCCGGCGCATGGTGCGCCACCCGCGCCCGTGCTGCTGTTCAACCGCAGCGAGGCTGATGCTGTGGCAGGCCGCCTGGCGGGCCGAGGCGGGCAGAACTACTATGAGGCTCCAGCAGTCGCCCTGCTGTACCGATACCTGAAGAATGCATCCTTTGAGCACGTGTGGCGCATTGAGGTGGGCGGGTGGGGGTTAGCATCTGGGTGCACGGCCTTCCAGTGGTCAGAGGCCAGCGAACACATGGGAAGGATGGGTGGGTGTGCCGCACACAGGGCCTGGCCAGCTGCAGTACTGCACTAGTGTTCACATGATTCCCTGTACACCCCCCTTCCCGCCGGCAGGGCGATGTGCGGTGCAAGGGCCACTTTGCCGAGTGCTTGGCCAGCACTGCCGCCCTTCCCCACGACATGCTGTGCACCTGGAGCTGGCGGCATAAGGAGCAGCCCGAGTGGGACAAGTGGCAGCTGCTGGCGGGCAGGCTGAGGGCGGTGCCCGTCGCCTGGCGGCGCAGCTGCTTTGCGCCGCTGCTGCGCCTGTCGCGGCGCGCGATGCGGCTGGTCAGCCAAGAGATGGGGCGCAGCGCGGGATACATGGAGGTGCGGGCTTGGGCTGCTGGGATTTGAATGGAAGAAATCAGAATTGAGGCCTTGAGGGATGCCCAGTTGATGACATCTCTACCCAACGCCGCAATCGAAATTGCACCCCGGCCATGCTCTCTCTGCTCCCGGTCCATTGGACGACAGACGCTGTACGGCGCGCTAGCGGTCGCCCGCGGCCTGAGCGTGGGCACAATTCCCGACTTTGCTGTTGGCTACATGACCACCGGGTACCACCTGCCAGACTCTCAGCTGGACCAGCAATTTGCACAGCCTCACGTGGACAACAAGTAAGCCGGTGCAGGGCAGGCCGGCCCAGGTGGGGCAGCCGTGTGTGCTGGCCAGGGGAGCGGCGCGTCGTTTGGGCAGCTTCAGCGCGGCCAGCCACCTGATGTGTGCACGATGTTTTCTGTCCCCCGCTGCAGGATCTACCATCCTATCAAGGACTGCGGCAGCCTGCACTGCTAGCTGTACGCAACTGTGGCGTCTGAGTGTCCCGGCTGCTGCGCAGCAGCTCAGGGCAACAACTCAGCGCCCAGGGCAACACCCAGGTAGTCAGGATGGAGTGGGGCCGCATCTGTCACTGATCCTGTAATTCTCAAAGCAGAAGTGCTTACAGGGCAGTGTTCGCACAGAGTGGGGTGCGCTCAATGGCAGGATGGCGTGCCACGGCAGGGGAGGAGCGCGGCGGGTGCAGTGTGGCGGAAAGAATGGGGCTCAGGACAGCAGTGACGGAGGGTGAGTTGAACAGTCTCTCTGAAAATGAGTGTAGGCGCAGTGGCGGCAGAATGCCTGCCGCACAGCAGGCCCACAGGGGTCAAGTTAGGGGTTTGTGGCGCTAGGCGAGGCGCTGCAATTCTTAAGGCAAGCGAGGGGGCCGTAAACACAGCCCAGGACCGCACACAGGCGTGCGCCTTGAGGGAACTACGGCTCCAGCAAAGGCGCTTGACGGCTCCCTCTTCTGAGCTCAGAAGCTCAGAAGAGGCCAGGCCTCCTCCTTGTGAGCTCAGAAGAAGCCAGGGCCCCTCGTCTGGGCTCAGAAGAAGCCCAGGAAGGCCCACCAGGCGCCGCCCAGCAGGCCCCACAGCGCCAGGTTCACCACGCTCATCAGCGCGCCGTACGAGAACACCTCGCTCAGGGTGAGGTAGCCTGCAGAGAGATGGGAGGGAAGCAGGCACGCACCCGGATTGGAGGGCAGTCAGCGGATTGAGACGGCAACGCTCCTCAGGTGCCCCACTGCAGCCACGCTGCACCTGCAACCTGCAGCTGGCCTCCTCCCGGCGCCGCCGCCGCCGCCGCAGCTGCTGCTGCTGGTTGTGCTCCATTGCACAGTTAGCGAGCTGCCCCGGCTGCACCCGCGTCGCGCTGCAGTGAACAGCCATGGCTGAACGTGTGGCACGCCCCTTGCACACACAGCCACAGCCAGCCAGCGCCCCCCCATGCCACGCACCTGCGCCATAGTACACTGCTGCCTGGCCGGAGCCAAAGTGGGTGATGGAGCCAAAGAGGTTGGACATGAAGCCTGCGGGGTGCAGGGAGGGAGCATGGGAACCCACTCAGCGGATTGTCAGCTGTGCACATCGCATCACAGAACTAGGCCGCATCACCACCTGCAGCCTGCCACTGCACCTGTGCCGCCGCGCACTTGCATTACCCGCCTGGCAGTGGAGCCAGAGGCCAGCCCACAACTTCACACCGCATCCGCTCACCCAGCGACAGCGCGGCAATGACGGGCGGCACGCCGGTGGTGATCATCATCGCAAGGAAAGCCGAGTAGAGGGCACCCACGTGCGCGGTCTGCAGGGCGTGGGTAGCGCAATGCCGGCGTCAAGAATGGCAGCACGTGGTTGCAGGGGTGAGCACCGCAGTGATGGCAGCTGAGCGCCATGAGGACAAACGGCAAGGGGGCAGCTCGACAATAGCCCTTGCGGGCATGCTCCGCCCTACTGCAGCAGGTGGTCCCCAGCCTCACCTGGCTGGCAAACATGTAGTGCAGCACGTAGTACGCCACGTTGAGCAGGCCAAAGACGGCGGGCCAGCCAAGGTTGGCTTTCACCAGCTGGCCACCCACCTCTGCAAGGCAACCAGCAAAGAGGGGGCGTGCAGGGTCGCTCACAACACAGCTAGCTGTGGCTCTGGTATCTCTGGCGAGAGAAGCAGCTGCTCTCTTGAAGCTGCTGCTGCAACAGCACAGCCCGCCTGTGCAAGCTGGAGTCGAGCCGTGGGCCTGTGTGATTGGGGAGCGGCCAGCACCGCTGCGCCTGGCTTGCGCCAGCTCGGCATGCGCCAGCGTGGTGCAAGTCAGCCTGGCATGCAAATCATTGCCATCTGGACTGAATCGACTCACGGCTGGCAAAGTGGTTGATCACTCCCATGCTGTTCAGCTGGCCAGACATGCCCACAAGCACCGCAAACCTGCAGGCAATGATTGGTCGGGGAGGGCACGGGGGCAGCGCAGCTTGTGAGCCGCAGCACAGCAGGCAACCCGCCCAATCTGCATGGACCCGCGCCAACAGGAAAGAGCAGCTGCAGCAGCAGAGGCAGAAACAGCAGCAGCTGCTGCAGCAGCTGCTGCAGCAGCAGCAAGACACAGCAGGAGAAACAAGCCGCCCCGCCGGCGGCGCCGCAGCCACAGCAGCCGCAGCAGCTCTTCCTCACCAGAACAGCGTGTCCCATGCAGCGGGGTAGGTCAGGCACTCGCGCCAGTGCAGCACGCCGGTGCTGAGCAGCAGGCAGAGACCCATCATAGCGGTGGTCACTGCGCAGGGGGCACAGCGTGACAGCATGCACAGCGTGACAGCATGGCAGGCATTGTCTGGCAGGCACTGAGGAAGCCGGCCAGCGCTGAGCAGCAGGCATAAATGCTGCCCCGCTGCATCAGTAATCAGTACCCCAGCATTGACCCAGGCACAGGGTCGTTGCAAGCATGCCTTGGCAACCCAACAGCCAGCCAACATGCCGCCCACCTGCCGAGATGCCGAGCGCGTTGCTGCGGCCACCCACAGGCACAGAGCACCACCTGTCCAGTGCACAGTATGTCAAGTTGCGTTGTCGAGGCAGCACCCACCTGCCGAGATGCCGAGCGCGTCGCCGGCCACCCACAGGCAGACCGCGGCGCCCATGGTTGCCAGCATGATCTTCTCATCGCGGCTCATGGGCCCCATCTTCTCCAGCCGCTCCGCAGCCAGCTGCAGTTTGAAGAGAAGCAAGGCATGGGGTGTGAGTGCGCTGTGCGGGGCAGTGACTTACGGCACGGGCACGCATCGCACCATTCCTAAAAGATAATCAGCCGCTCTGCAGCCACCTGCGCAACTTCTGGAGTGCTAGGGTGTTGCCAGCATGCGGCAGCAGCAGCAGCAGCTGTTCCTCCGGACTGGCTCCCACCTGTAATCCCCACCGTGGTTGCGTCAGGGGCATCCTGATCTCCAGGCCAAACAATCTGTGTGTGCTGAGCGGCAATCACCTAGCCTCAACCGAGCACAACAGGGCAATCCCGCACCTTGGGTGTCCTTGATCTCCGGGGCAAAGAGCTAAGTACATAATGCGCAGCAGTCAACCAGCCTTCACCGAGCACAGCAGAGCAGCCCCGCACCTTGGGTGCCTCGGGGGTGTCCTTGATCTCGGGGGCAAACAGCTTGTACATGAGGAGGGGCGTGAGCAGCAGGCCGGCGGCGGCGGGCACGATGGAGGCCTGCAGGGCGAGGAGGCGCAGGGAGCGGGGAGCCTCAGAGGAGTGGCCCCACAAGGGTGCAGACTGCGCGGGCCGTCCGAGGAAGTAGCTCCACAAGCAGCATGCCCACAGTGGCACCTGCGCGGGTTTTGGAGCCCACAGCTACGGCCCAAGCAGCGGGAGGTGCAGGGTGGTGGCCACGCACAAGGTTGAGTGGAGCGCGCAAGCAGGTGCATTCATTGGAGCAGCGCCCGCCTGCCGCACCTTGACCCAGGTGACCCAAGGGCTGGCCACCAGCACACCCATCTCTGCCGCAAGCTTCATGCACAGCAGGTTCTGCGGCAGGAGCACAGGCGGGGGTGGATGGTGTGAAGTGAGGCGCTGAGGCGAGCGGCGCACTTGCAGAGTTCCGGGCGCAATGGGGGCTGCATCGGCATCCTGTCCTCTCCAGCGCATCGCATCTAGCCGCCCTCCTAGCCACTGGCCTACACGCCAGCGCCGCCGCGATCACGCACATTGCGCCCGTGCTGGCGCTGCCCTGCAGCTTGCCACGTCCCAGCACAACGCCTCCCAGCCCTCTCGCACAGGCGGCACCCACCTGTGCCGCTGCAGTGAGGAACATGGCACTGGAATTGACGCTGCCCTGCAGCTGCGACTGCACCAGGAACGCGCCCAGCTTCTTGCGGCTGGGGTCATCTGCGGGGCCGGAGCACGGAGCAAGGGACGTGGTGCGTTAGTGACAGAGCACGCGGTGGCTGCATGTGGCAGGAACGCCGGCAGCCTCTTGCGGCTGGGGGGATCGGCGTTGGACAGGCAAGCGGTTGTGCAGCGCTTCGTACAGTGGGGAGCTAAGGCTAGGACACGCTGGCGAGGGAATGCAAGGTGAGTGCATAAGAGAGCCATGAGGGCATCGGCACATGGCCACCAACCAGACATCGGACTCACTGGGCTTGGTGCTCGAAGTTGAGGCTGAAGGAGTTGATGGTGCGCATGAACCCAGCAGCAGCAGACAAACGACAGCAGGGGGGCGGGCCCTACCACTCACTCGGCTTGCTGCCGGCGTTGAGGCTGAGGGAGTTGATGATGGGCATGAAGATGCCGCCAGCGCGCGCCGTGGTAGAGGGCATGGCAGGCGCGATCAGCGCCTCAGCAACTGCGCAGCGCAGCGGAGGGAACGGTCAGCATGCCGTTGACTTGCAGGTCTTGCAGGAGATGCCGCTGTCAAGACATCGCGGTGCCCAGAGCGTGCGCCGCACTGTGATGGCATGCAGTGCGCCATGCCCTAGTACGGGCGCCATGCCCTGGTACGGGCGCCATGCCCTGGTATCCGCCTGCATTGCCACCGGCCGCATTGCAGCCGTCACCCACCCAGCTGCACTGCAGCACTCACCCACCGACCAACCCAGCCGCACTGCACCAGTCACTCACCCGAGAGGCCGTAGGCCAGGCCCAGGGTGGACTTGCCAAAGACCTTGACAAACAGGGTGGCCACGCGCTCGCCCAGGCCCGTCTTCTCAAAGCCCTGCACATCAACAAGAGGTGCCAAAACACACTGTTGACATCAACATGCCAGGTGCGCGGTCGGCAACTCCTGCACACACCGCCGCTAAAGCAGCAGCAGCGGCGGCGGCAGCAGCAGCGGTGGCAGCAGCGGTATAGCAGCAGCGAGGGCAGCTGCAGCAGCAACAGCGGCGCAGCAGCTGCGGTTGCCTTGCCGTCTGCCTTCTTGCCGTTTGGCAACGCATGCTTCTGCAACCAGAGCAGAGCTGCAAGCCAGCGCAAATTTGCAGCCCACTGCGGGCCCACGCACCCGTGCGAAGAAGAAAGACACCACGATCAGCCAGATGACGTCGTTGGTGAAGGCGGAGAATGCCTGCGGGAGCAGGCAAAGGCAATCAGGTTGACTGCCACATTGGCGTCATGCTGACAATGCTATGCGCGTTGCGGCAGCCGCTGCAGCAGCAGCCACCGTAGCTGGTCAACACAGCGAGGGCGGCGTGGGGCCGGCAGGAGAGAGGCGGCACTATGGCGCAGCTGGCAACCAGCGTGCTGGCGCTTGGTTGCTGCCTGGCTGCTGCCCAATGTGACACCATCTCAGGCGGCTTGCAAGGATATGCAAGGGCTCCCTCGGTTGAGCTCACACCTGGGCAAACGTGAGCGTCTTGGTGGCCACTGCGGTTGTGACGGACAGCATGGCCCAAGCGCCGACCGGCAGCGGCTCCAGCACCAGACCTGCAGTACACAGCCCGAAATGCAGAGCAGGGCACGTGAGCCGCTGAGGGCAAGGGCAGGCACCAGCCAGAGGTATGGTTGCACCCGCTGAGTTCAAAGCAAACAGCTCGCTCACAGCCACCGCAATGTCAGCAAGGCACGCATGGAAACACGGCAGGCTAGCAAGCGATGCGCACCTGCGATGGTGCTCACGAAGATGGACAGCAGCGTCCAGGCCTGCAGCCAGCCGGGAGGGGACAACCAAATTGGCCTTCAGGCAGCTGCACAGAACGGCCCAGCTGCATGGGGGTGCGTGCTCCATGTGGCTAGCAGTAAAACAGGGGCGCCACAGCGGCTCCACGGCTCAACACCAACAGCGGCAGCGGCCACCAGTGCGACTGCTGGCCCACCCAGCACCCATCAGCCACCCACCTGCATGGAGATGCCGGCTGGCACCGGCACCAGGAAGCGCAGCGCCAGGCCGATGCCCACGGATGCCAGGAATGGCAGCGGCTTGGCACCCTGTTTGGTGCAGGGCACCGCACGCAATTGAAGCGGTGTACGTGGGTGACAAGCGGCATTGCCCCCGCCTCGGTGCTGCTCTGGACATCAGCAACCGACACATCCCCCCCCTCCTGCACGCACCGGCCATGAGGGCGCTGCAGGGGGTGGCGCGGGGACGGCTGCGCCGGTGGCCGCTGCAAGCACGCGCGTGGCGGCCGCAGGGGCGGGCCGGCAGCGGCGGCGGAGCAGCGGCGCCGCTGGCCGCAGCGGCGCCAGGGCCTCCCTGCATGGCGGCGCATGCAATGGGACCCGATGTTGAGCACGGCGGGCATGCGGGCGGCAAGGACAGGCGCGCAATGGGCGACACCAAGAAGCCCCAACCTGGTGGGCAGGGCAGGCAGGGCCGCTGCAACCGCTGGCCGCCGCACTGGCCGTGCTGCCAGGGGTGCAAGCCCGCGAAGGGCGCAGGCCTGCATCGTGCTGCCGGCTGCGAGGGCCGAGTGTTAGGAGGGGGCGGGGGCGGCTGGCGGCGATGCCGATGGCACAATTGGGTCACGATGGCTCGCGATGGCAGCCCGATCGGGCGCCAGGACGCTGTCCAAGTTGCCATGCGCACATGCAGCGCGCCAGGATGAGCCGCCGGCCCTGCGCAGCGGCGGCGTGGCGGCGTGCCCTGATCGCACAGAGGGTTTCACGATCTATCGATACGACCGGGCTGCAAGCCATCCGAGCTTGAACTCACGCCAGGCCGATGGCTCGCCTCCTGGCCGTGCAGCCGTGCCGAGCTGCCACCGCAGCGGTGCGATGCCTGCTCCACACGCTGCCCGATGGACGTGCTGACTGCCGCCGCCGCCGCTGCCGCCGCCGCTGCCGCCGCCGCCTGCCCGCCGGCTACCTCACACTGCTATTTCCGCCTGCTGCTCACGCCAGCAGGTGCAAGCGCGCCGTTCCGCCAGGGCCACCGCGCACATCTCGGCTGCCAGCCACCGGGCGCAGCGCTCACGGCCCCGCCTGCAACCAGCGGCCTCGGCAGCCGACGGCGCAGCAAGCAGCAGCGGCGGCGGCGAGCCTGTGATCGATGTGACCTATGACCGCCCTGTGGGCGTGCCAGAGGAGGGCATGAACCCGGAGGTTGCAGAGGCACTGAAGCGGTTGCAGGCTGCCATGGCGGATGCTGAGACAAACCTGCAGGTGGGAGGTGGCTGGGCGGGAGGCAGGCAGGGCAGCCCGGATTTCCAGTTTCAACAGTCTGTGCCACAACGGCCCAGCGCGAGACCTGTGTGGACCTGTGTGCACCTGAGCTTGCAGGGATCGGCTGCGCACCTGCATGCGTTGTTCAGCGTCGTTGCTGGCAGTAGGAAGGGCCCGCCAACAGCCAGCCGATGCCCTCCCAACCCCTTGCTGCGCAGCGCATTGAGCAGCTGCCGTCTGCACGCCTGCCCTCCCGTTGGGCCCTCCTGCTGCGACCTGCCGCCCAGTTTGCTGCCCTGTTTGCCGTCTGCGCGGCGGTTCACTCGTTTGGACGAGCAGTCAGCGTGGCCGGCAGCATTGCGGTGGGGCTGGCGGCGGCTGGCTGGGGGCTGCGGCGCGACTCGCTCAATGTCTCCGGCGCTGTGTCGGTGAGTGCTGTGGCTGGTCAGTGGGGTTGTGTGCACTAGCCCTGCCACATGCTGATTTGAGAGCATGCATTGCACTGCCACAGGCACTGCTTGAAACGCGGTGCGGCACAGACTGCACAGCCAGCATACGTGCGGCAATGCCGCCCTTGGACCCTCGCTGCTGCAGGCGCTGGTGCTGGGTGCGGGCACGCTGGCGGCGTCCTGCCGCGCCGGCCTGCTGCTGCTCGCCTTCTTCTTTGCCTCCAGCAAAATTACACAGGTGTGCCAGCAACTGTTCGGTGCCTTGCTGTACGCCTGGGCAGAAGAGTGTGTAGTACGCAATGCAGCAGCAGCAGGACCTCACGGGTGTGCCAGGAACTGTTGTATACCTTGCTTGTTGCTGCTGCTGCTGGGTATGCTCTTACATCGGAGTTGCAATCCTGCCACTCCACCGCATACTCATGCACACTCCAATGACTCTGATGATCACTTTTCAAATGGCCGCTTGCCGCAGTTTGGAGAGGAGCTGAAGGATGTGGATGAGGACCACAAGAAGGGCGGGCAGCGCGACTGGCGCCAGGCACGCTGTGGGGGGATGGATGCTGGGACCTCTGGCCGCAGCCGCCGCTGCTGCTGCTGCCGCCGCTGCTGCTGCTGCGCGTAGGGTTGCTGGGTGACGGCGCTGCGGCGCTGGGGGGGCTTGCATGCCACATACATCCGCCTCAGCTGTTCTGGTGGTGAACCACCCTCCCCTGCCCCGCCCCTTGCGCCGCAGGTGTTTTGCAATGCGCTGGTGCCCACCGGCCTTGCGGCTGCAGCTGCTTGGGTGTCAGGCGGCCGCACCGATGCAGCACTGGGCCTGGCGCCGCCTGGCTTGGATGCGGCCGCACAGCAGCTGCTGACGGCGGCGAATGCAGCATTCCTGGGATACTATGCCTGCTGCTGCGGCGACACCTGGAGCTCGGAGCTGGGGCAGCTCAGGTGACAGCATGTGGCTGGGTGTCTGGCGCTGAGGTCTGGGCCTCGTTACAAGTAGATCGCTGCATAATCATTCTGCCGTACCAGCTCAGCTTGGGGCAGCGATGCCTTTCACCCTCTCTTCACTATGTCTGCAGCCCGGAAGAGCCCCGCCTGATTACCACCGGCCGCCCAGTGCGCAAGGGCACCAACGGCGGGGTCACGCTGCTGGGTTTTGGCGCCGCACTGGCTGGCGGCCTGTTCATGGGCCTCACCTTTTGGCTGGCCAGCCTGATCAGGTGCGGGACTTGGGGGCTGTTGAGTGTGCGGCTGTGAACTCCTAACAAGGCGTGCGATGCTTATCCCTCTGATTTGAGTCCCCGTTGAATGCGAGCCGAGGGAGCGC
>VIYQ01002967.1:0-17266 GCA_009928355.1 Chlorella sp. CH2018 | reverse complement strand
CTGGGCGGGTTGCGCACACAAATGGAAACGATCCGGGGCAGCTGATGGGCGGTGCACTGCCCCCTGCTGTGTGGGGCGCCGCCAGCAGAGCGCTGCATTGGGCGGGGGGCGGGCGAAAGAGGGCTGCCGCGGCGCAGGGCGATCACATGAGATCGATTTGCCCTTTCCGATAAACGGGGCGCCACCAGGCTCGCGAGCTCGGCAGACCCTCGAGCGGCAGCTCGGCTGCAGCGCTCCCCGCAGCGGTGGGTGCAGCGATCGCCTTCCAGCGAATCACCAGCAGCCGCGGGGCGGCCGCAGGGAAAGCCAAGCGGTGTTGAACGTTTTCGGCCGCCGCCGCTCGGGGCGCCGGGGCGCGCCCGGCGCGCTGCTGGAGCTTGTAAACAACTGCTGCAAGCTTGCGGGCGCCCCGAAGCCCCTGTTGTTGCCGGCGCGCCCACACAGCTCCCTCCCTCCCTCTTCACGGCCCCGCGCCTGCAGGAGCGGCGGCCAGCGGCTCCCCGACCCTCCCCGCGAGCTAGCGCGGCGGCAGCGGCCCGCCAGCGCCCGTCCAGCAGCGGGCGGCGGGAGCGGCGGCGGCGGCGACGACGCTCGCCCCACCCCGACCGCGCGGCCCACCGGCAGCCCCGCGCATGCTTCACCCGGCTGGATGACATCTGAGGCGCACCCAGCCGGCGAGGGAAGCAGCGTGGTGGAGCTCCAGCAGCAGCAGCTGCAGCAGGCGGGCGTGAAGCAGGAAATGCCACACAGCGACGCAGCAGCGGCGGCAATGGCAGCGGCAGGGTCGGCTGAAGGTCCCGGCGCCTCTGGCACCACAGACTCTGGAGAGGCCGCCCCTTCTGCAAACAGCAAGGTGGGCGGATGGGCTGATGCCTCACTTGGCCGCTATGGGCGTTAGCGCGCATGCGTGGCTGTCGCTGCACAGCTGCTGACCCGCCAGCCGGCCGTCTCTGGCTGCGAACGGCTGCAAGCTGCGGCAGCGGCCTGGTGCGCTCTGCTTGCATCGCTTTGCCGCCGCTCACTCATCCACGTGTTCTGCCCGCACCGCCCTTGCAGAGGCAACGCCGCGTGCAGAAGGAGATGGCGGCTCTGGGCTTTGACGGCACCATTGCACTGGACAGCGGGCGGCCATCACGGCGAGCCGCCAGCGCTGCCCAGGCGGCCCTGGCTGCGGCGCACGCATACGAGGCTCAGCGTGGCATTGACCCAGGCATGTCGCCGCCCCGGCCTGCCGAACAGGCTGCAGCCATGCGGCTGATGGAAGCAACTGCAGACCATGCGCTGGGGCCGCAGCAGGCGCAGCAGGCGGTGGCGGGGCAGGAGGGCGCGGCGGCGCCTGCGGCACAGCAAGCCGGCGGCGGGGAGTACCCGCCGGATGCAGCGGGGGAGGAGAATGGCGGGCTGCTAGCTCAGAAGCGCAGGCGGCTGGACAAGCCTGGCCCTGCCACAGCCTCGGCCACAGAGGAGGGCAGCGCGGGCGGCGCGCCGGCCTCGCCAGCAGCCAGCGGCGGCGCGGGGGCCAGCACGCCTGCTGTGCCTCCAGAGCCAACCAAGCCAGTGGACCTGGATCCGCTGATTGAGCTGGCGCGGCAGTGCGGCAGCCAAGAAGAGCTGCGCCAGCGGCTGCAGGAGCGCTACCCAGCCACGGTGAGCAGGGGAAGTGGCGGTTGTGTGTTGCACTGTTGCCAACCTGTGGCAGGGCAGCTCTTGCAACATTCTGGGGATGGTCTGCCTGCAAAGTAGTCTGTGTGCAGGGCCGCAGCCTGGCATGGCTCGCGCTCTGCGCAACTCCACAACTAGTGCCAACTGCTCTGGTCCGTGTGCCAACCATGCGGTGCAGCGCGGGCGCTCTGCCAGCAACAGCGCATTCCGAGACATCTTTGCCACGCTGTGCCCTGGCCAAGTCTTCAACGTGCGCGTGCTGGCTGCTGTGCTGTGCTGCTGCCTGTTGGCATGCCACGCTGCGCACCGCCATGCCAAGGCTGATCACACGCCAGCCTTGCTCGCGGCAGTTTGCCCTACTTGGCGAACCTGCTGCTGCAAATGCTTTGGATGCTGGAACCAATGCCTGCCTGGACTCACACCTCGCCCTGCCTCCTCCAATCCCTCGGCTGCATGCAGAGTCGGTCGGGTGTGCTGCCGCACATGTCTCACCGCCTGTTTCAGCTGGCAGGCAAGCCTGTGGGCAAGGCGCCCACGCCCTACAAGCCTCGAGGGCCCAAGAGCCCCTCAGGCATTGAGGGCGGCGAGTTTGTGGATGCTCGCGCTGCAGCAGCAGCCGAGCCAGCGGTGGCGCCAGCGGCAGCGGCACCGGCGGCACCGGCACCGCCAGCAGCAGCAGATGGCGGCGGGGCACCCGCTGGACCGGTTGTCGTCGGTCTGGCTGCAGAGCTTGGAGTAGCGCCCGCTGCAGGCGGCAGCCAGGCTGCGGGGCCGGCAGCTGCGGCAGCCGCTCGTGCTGCGGCCACAGCAGAGGGGGGCACAGCAGCAGGAGGCCCTCTGGAGCCTGCAGAAGCGCTGGCGCTGGTGCAGGCAGAGTGAGTTATGTGCTGCCAATTTGGATGCCCGTGCACAGCTGGGGGTGGCATTTGGGGGCCTGCAGCGGCGTCTGCATGGTGCGCTGTGCCTGCTCACTGTTTGGCAACGGCGTGACGAGCATGCGTGCCCATGCAGCTGCAGCACGGCAGGTTGTTGCTGGACTCCAACTGTGGCTCAGCACTGCGCTCCTCTCCCCCCTGCTGCAGGTTTGGCATGGACCTTGTACGTATTGCCACCCTGGTGCGCCGCACGCTGGGCATGCAGCGCGGCTCTGTAGCCCACTTGCGCATGGTGCTGAAGACCAACCACCTGGCGGGCATGGTGAGGCAGGCTGTAGGGTGGTGTTAGGCAGGGACCAAGCTGCAAGTTGGCGTTGGTTGCTCAGCTGCGCATGCGTGCACCACCCAAGGGGGCCGTGCCGTGTCATGTGTTTGTTCATGCATGCTTGCTTTGCCGCTTGGGTTGGCGCTCACCGTAACCCTTCCTGCCGTCTGCCTGTGTGCCTTCCCCTGCCCGCAGGACATCCGGTTCCAGGCCAAGAGCGGGCGGCTGCTCAACCGCGGCAAGCTGAATGAGCGGGGCGCCATCACCTGCTTCTGCCGGCAGTGCAACGGCAAGGTGCGCTTGGGAAGTCAGCCCAACGGGGTCGGAGAGGCAAGCCTGGCGGGGTGTGCACTGCGGAGCCAGCAGACGATGCGGCAGCTGCCGCACACCCTCCGGAATGCTGCACCAGCCGGTCCCCTAAGCAGCGCTCTGCCCGGCCACCTTCCACCCAACAACCCGCCCCACCCCAACAACCTCCTCCCCCACAGGATGTGAGCGCCAGCGAGTTTGAGGAGCACTCGGGCTCCAAGGATCGGCGGCCAGCGGACGGCATCTTCATGGAGGGTGAGGCACTGGCTGGCTGGGGGCTGGCGAGCTGCTTGTGCAGCAGCCAGGCGGGGACTGGCTGCTGCTTGCTGCACAACAGCCAGCACCGCGCACTGATCGCTATGGATAGTTGCATGATGCCCTGCACACATGCCCTTGGTTGCGTGCTTGACGATGCGCACATGCGCTCCCTTCCCATGCCACCTGCGCAGCCAACAACCGCAGCCTCAAGGAGCTGCTGAACCTGATCAACAGCCCAGAGATGGCCACCGCCGCCTCAGTGAGCGCAGCAGGCAGCGCTTGCAGCAGTGCCGGCTTGCTGCCCGCTCAGGGAAATGGGCAACAAGTCTGCCACGATCACTAACTTGTGCTACGTCAACTGCTGTTGCCCATGCCTTGCCTGCCTGACCTGTGCTTCATCAACTGTTGTTGCCCTTTGCCCTTCTTGCCTGCACAGGTGGTGGATGTGCACATGGACGCCTGCTACAAGTGCAAGGAGGGCGGGGACCTGCTGTGCTGCGACGGCTGCAACTGCGCCTTCCACCCTGCCTGCTGCGGCCTGAACGCGCCGCCCTCGGTGAGCAGTGTGTGGGGGAGGGGGCAAGGGGTATCGGATCTGCATCTGATGCCAAGCCTGGCTGGGGTCTGTAACTGGTCCCTGCTCGGTCGCACCCAGTACACAGTGTCACATGCTGCCCTGCTCCGCGTGCCCCCATATTCAATGCCTACGCAGGGCGACTGGTTCTGCCCCCTGTGCGTGGCGCAAGGCATCACAACCAAGCCGCAGCCGCTGCCCCTGCAGCCCAAGCAGGTGCGCTGCACCGTGCCATGGCATGCTACGCTGTGCCTGCACGGCCATACTTGCCTGCAAGCATGGACTGGTGTTTGCCCTGACCAAGTGCAGACATTAGTTTCTGTGCCTATGCTCGGTGGCAGCTGCCGAACTTCTGCCTGGACTGGTCACTTTTTGCTGGCCACATCATTCCCTTGCAGGTCACCGCACTCAAACCGCTCAAGGCGAGCAAGAGCCGGCCCGGCAGCAGCAGCAAGCTTAGCAAAGCGGCGCGGGAGAGCGGCGGCGGCCCCTCAGCCAGCCAAGGCGGCACGCCGGCAGTGGCGCCCAAGGCGGGCGGCGGCGGTGGCACAGGCAGGGTGCACATGGCGGCTCCCACCGCGCCGCGTGCCCCCCGCTTGGGCCGCACAGGCGGTGGGCCGCGGTCCAACAAGAACAAGCGGCTGTTTGAAGGGGAGGAGGGCGCGCTGGTGAACGGGCAGAAGCTGTTCTACCGCACCACCCAGGTGGGCTGCTGTGCTGGATGGAATGGCTTGACAAACAGCCGCTGAATGGCTTGCAGGAGCTGGCAAAGCTTGTGTTGGCTGTGAGCTGTAGCACCACAGAGTTTTGCCCAGGCTGTGGTGCATTCCGCCAGCTGGCTGATGCTGGCGCTTGTTCAAACTGAGGTTGCGTGCCCACCTGCACAGGGGGAGACGCTGCTGGAGGGCGTGGCTGTGGTGGAGCGGGGAGGCCCCTCTGGCATCCTCTGCGGCTGCTGCAACACGGTGCGCTGGCGGGATGTGTGCTGGAGCAGTGGTTCTACTGCTGCACTGCTGTTCGCTGCTGGGTGGGGCGTCGCGGCTGGGCATGCACACTCACAGGTACCTGAGGTGCTCCGCAGCATTTAGGCAGGTCAGGGCAGTCAACAGTGAACATCCTTCTGCAGCTTTCCATGCTAAATCCTCTCCTCCTCATGCCCATACCCCCGGGGCTGCAGCTGATCAGCGCATCGGGCTTTGAGGCGCACGCGGGGCGCGGCCAGCGGCGGGCGCCCTACGACAACATCTTTACCGAGGATGTGAGCCCGGCCTGCTTGAACTGGTTCTGCATTTGCAGGCTGTTTGTCGCACCTGCCTCTGGAAGCGTCCCATGCTGATTGCTTGTTTTGGCTGCTTTCCATGTGCGTGCGCTGCAAAGCAATTGAATGGACACGGCACTTCAAGCCCACAGCCTCGTGGCTTAGATTGCGCTAGCCATCGACACCCTCCCCTCTGCCGCCCCATCTGGCTGTGCAGGGCATGACCCTGAAGGCCATGGCCGCGCTGCTGCCCGACCTCGAGGAGGAGGCCCCAGCCCGGGGGGAATACGGTCTGGAGGACGTGGCCGACGAGTGAGAGGCGGCTGCTGTGGCTCTTGGGCTGCTGGTTTGGTGGACGGCTGGGCGGCAATCCTGGGTTGTGCGGTCCTCCATTGTGCATCGGTTGTGCCTGGTCATCAGTATGCATCGGTTGCGCCCCTGTCTGCCCCTTCGCAGCGCGCGTGAGGTGATTTCGGAGCTGGACACGCTGGCGGGCGGCTGCGTGCTGTGCCACGAAACCGACTTCCAGCGCGGCGGCTTTGGCCCGCGCACCATCATGCTGTGCGACCAGGTGGGCAGCACAGTCAGCCCAGCACGCACAGCGCCTGCCGTACATGCCATCGCTTGGGGTGTGGCGCACAAAGCGCGGCTGCCCAAGCTTGCCGTCCGCTGCGCAGGCTTCCTGTGGAGCACCTGGGTCGCTCAGGGCAAGCTCTCCCCCACTCATCCGGCCGGGATTGTGCGTGCCCTCCTACCCGCCTTGCAGTGCGAGCGCGAGTTCCACGTGGGCTGCCTCAAAAAGTGCGGCAAGTGCGACTTGGATGCGGTGCCCGAGGGTGAGTGTCATGGGGGCCGGGGTGGAGCTGTTCGGCCGCCGCCGCCACCACCGCCGCCACCGCGGCCACACCGCAGCCTGCCTCTGCTTCAACTTTGAGCTTTGGGGGCCTTCTGCAGTCGTGGTCAAGTACCCATCCATCTCTTCCTGGCTGCCCTTGACCCCTCGCTATTTTCTTCCTTCTCTCTCCCTCAACCCCCCCCAGGCGAGTGGCATTGCAGCGAGGAGTGCGAGCGCATCCGGGCACACATCAACGCGGCCATTCAAGGCCAGCAGATGGACATCCCGGGCTACCCCGCTCACACCTGGCAGGTATGTGCCGTGCCGTGGGCCCGCTGCTGTTGGCTGAAGGTGGAGGCAGCGGTTTAACACAGCAGCGGGCTGCTGATAGCTGCTGCAAGTCGCCTGCCTGTGAGTGCTGCGACAAGGACGAGGTGCAGCAGCACTGTTTGCCAACGGTCGTCTTCACTTTGCTGTTGCCTCCCTTCTTGCCCCCATTGACAGGTGTTCCGCGGCAAGGACGGTCGGTCGGGCACCGGCTGGTCGCTGCGGGCGGCTCAGGAGATCCTGCAGGCAAGCTGCCGCTGCTGCCGTGCTGTGGCGCCACTGCCGCTGCTGCTGCTGCTCTTGCGCGCACCCCCTCCGCCTCGGGAGGCTGCAGCTATGCTCCCCTTCCTTGGTAGGCTCCCTCTGCCATTCTTTTTATGTGCCTGCCCTCTCCATGCTGCTGTACAGGAGTCGTTTGACCCCATCATGGACCTGGGGTCGAACACCGACCTGCTGCCTGTCATGCTGTACGCGCGGCGCGCCGGCGAGTGGGACTACTCAAACTGCCTCACCCTGCTGCTGCGGCACAAGGTGAGCGGGGTCATAGGGCATGGTTGGGATGTTGCCATTGCTTGCACGGGCCTGTGCCCTACTGCTTGTCTTGCCCTGGCGTCGGCCCCAGCCGCCTTGCCGATCCACAACAGCTCCCCGTCCTGCTCACCTCTCCTGCTGCTCCCCCTACCCCCACCCTGCAGGGCAAGCCGGTGGTGGCGGCCATCTGCCGCGTGTTTGGCCCACAGATGGCGGAGCTGCCGCTGATTGCCACCAAGAACACGGCTCGGCGGCAGGGCCACGCACGCATCCTGGTCGGCTGCTTTGAGCAGCTGCTGAAGGATGTGAGTGGCCTTGTGGGCTGGGGTGGGCTGGGGTTGTTGCAAGCCCCAGGGCTGCTGGCCGGCGTGACGACGGCACCAATCACAGTCGTGCTTCAGTCCACGGCTGTTCTGCATCCTTGCTGGACTAGGCACACGCAGCAGCGGCTGAGTCCGCGCCCTGCAAGACAACCCACCCACGCCGCACCCGCCGTCCCCCCGCCCCCCGCAGGCGGGCGTGCACACGCTGGTGCTGCCGGCGGCGCACGAGACTGTGGAGACATGGAAGAACGGCTTCAACTTTGTGGACATGCCGGAGGACGATGTCAGGTGAGGGTGATAGTGAAGCACCTGGTGGAGGCAATAAAAAAAAAATTGCTGCTGTTTCCCTCGTGCCCCCACCCCACGTCCTGCTTGCCCACCCAACTGGCCAACCAGTGGCCACACACCTCTCCGTACCTCACCTCACCCCGCCCCACCTCCTCCTGTGCTCCCTTCCAGGCTGGCCAAGCAGCAGCTGCGCATCCTCATCTTCCCCGGCACCGAGGTGCTGTACAAGCACTTTGAGGGAGTCAAGCCGCCCGAGGGCCACCACGTGCTGGTGCGTGCAGGGTGCTGGGAAGGGAGACCTGTTGATGGAAGGGGCTGGCGCTGTGCGGTCCTGTGCTCACGCCGGTGCCTAGTGCTCGTCTTGTTCAGCTGCCTGCTTGCTTGCTTGCTTGCTGGTGGCATGCCTTGCTGGTCACACGTGGCACCGCCTCAAGCCACCTCCTTCACCACCCCACCGCCTCCAGGTGCCGCCCCCCGACCGCATCTCACCAGAGGAGGCGGCCGACGCAATGGAGGTTGCGGCCATCACCGCAAACATGGTGGCGTGCGTGGCGGCTGCCTGCGGCGAGCCAGTGCTTCCAGAGACGCTGGGCATGACGCCCGCCGAGGTGGCGCAGCACGCCACGGCACAGCAGGCGGCCCCCGCCACGGGCCCGGCGGCAGCGCAGCAGCAGCAGGCGGCGGCAGGGCAGCCGCGCGATGGCTACCAAGGCATGAGTGCGGCGGCCGTGCCGGCTGCCGACCACCCGGCGGCAGCAGGCGCGGCGCCCATGGATGTGGACGGCCGGCAGCGGGCGGCAGCCTACTTGAGCGAGGACGAGGCCATCAGCAGCGACAGCGATGCCACGCCAGACGCCAAGCGCCTGCGGCACGAGTAGACGGAAAACGGCCCCCGCAGCGCCGGCGGCTGCCTCACCATGCTTGCTTGACGGCCGCCCGCCCAGAGGCGGCCCTGACTGTCTGTTTTTCAAACTTACCTTTGCAACCACCTGCTCTCGGGCCGGCGGGGAGCTTGCAGCGGCCAGGCGCCGCGGCGGCGCTGGCGCCCGGCGGCGCCCCCTGCCTCCCCATTAATTTTCGCTCCATCGCCGCGCTCACCGCCTTGTTTGTAACATTTGCATCAGTTATAGCCACGCGAGCGGGGCTGCGAAGGTGGTGCATGGGCGGGCATCAAGCAGGGTTTGTGAAGGGCGGGAGCTGGGAGGCTAGCAGTTGAGGCCCGGCGCCACGCGCTCAGCAACCGCGTGCTTGGGGTTTGGGGAGCAGCAAGAGCCTGGGGCCGGGACTATGCAGCCTGGCGAAGCCGCCGGCTGGTTTGCGGCGCCCTGGTGGGAGCGAGGCCCTGGTGAGCAGCGCCATAGATTTGTCGAGGGGGCAGCAGCAGGGGCGGGGGAGCGCTGTGAGGCAGTGGGAGGGTCGAGGGCTCCTGCTCGCCCCCCGACCCCAGCCCGCCTGTGCGGCCTGCCAGCCGCGTTTGTGGGGAGCAGAGGGAGCCATCTCGGCTCGCCGTTGCTGCACGGCGCTCCTGACTCACCCGGCGGCGGGCGGGTGGCGCGCCGCCTCAGCCTGGGGCTCCAGCCTCCCTCCCAACCCGCCTCGCTCGCCCTCCCAACTCGCAGGCTCCACGGTGCAGTGCCGCGATGCCACGCCCGAAAACTGCACAGAGGAGCGGTTTGCGAGCACCCAGTGCTCCACGGTAGTCGACCCCGCCACCGGCGAACCTGTGCGCCACTGCGTCAAGCTCTACCGCCGCTACCTGAAGTGTGCCGGCAGGTGCGAGCGAGGGAGGCGGCAGCGTGCTGCCTGTGCCCGTGACTCTGCCGGCTGTTTTGCGTTTACTGTAGCGCCTGTGGCCAGCCTGTGGCCAGTGCAATTGCGGCAGCTCCGCTGTGTGCAGTGCCAAGTGCCCGCCCCACAGTGCCGCATGCGGCGGAACCTCCGCCCCAACCGCCTCCCGTCAGCACTGGGGTGCTGCGGAGCTGCAGCTGCTGCAAGTGGGATCCACAAGCTCCCTCGCCTGGCTGCTGCGCCTGCAGGCCCGAGAAGGTGGATGAGGAGAAGCAGGAGATCACGGCGCGGGGCGAGGGGGCGCAGCAGCTGGAGGCGCACCTAGTGGACCTGCCTGCAGGGCCCGGCAGGTGGGCTGGGCTGGGATCCAAACTGCTTACTCCGCAGCACAGAGATTTGCTAGTATTGCGGGGGGTGGTGCCCCCGGTTCACGCCGCAGCAACGTTGTGCAGCCTGGCATCGTGTGTGGTTGTCGGGCGGACCTGCATGCGGCTTGCAGGACGCGGGGGATGCGGGAGTGTGGCTCAGCGCTGCACAATGCACATTTGTCGCGGTTGGGGGCTGCTAGTGTGCGGCATGATCAACTCCCTGCCAACCGTGCACTCTGCGCTCCGTCTGGCGTGCAGGCTGAGCAGCACCGCGGCAGCGGCAGCGGTGCCGGGCGGGCCCAGCAGCGTGGCGCGGGTGCAGGATGTGGGGCAGGCCTTTGAGGAGTTTCTGCGGTTTGCAGAAGAGCTGCAAGAGGAGATGGTGCCAGGTGGGCGCTGCTGCTGCTGGTACTGCTGCTGCTGCTGCTGCTGCTGCTGCTGCTGCTGCGGTGGCGGCGGCGGCGTTGCCTGTGCATGACGGCTGCCGCAGCACACACAGCCGCACAGCTTGCATGCCGGGCTGCCCACCTCCCCAGCTCTCACCACCTCACAACTCCCGCCACCCTCCGACTGTCCCCCAGCAGGCGTGCTACACTTGGATGAGGAGCCACCCGCAGCAGCGCGACCTTACTGCGAGGGCGCAGCAGAGCAGCAGCAGGCTGGGGATGCGCCGCATGGCGCAGCGGCAGCAGAGCAGCAGCAGCCCTTCAGCTGGCTGGGTGGCCTGCTGTTTGGCAAGCGGCGAGGCGGCGAGCAGCATGGCGGGCGGCCTCGTGTGGATGCCAGCACCTGGCGGGAATTTGAGGTGGGTTGGATCTTGGCTCTCGGCACTGCTGCAGTGCATCTGCGACCCTTTGTGGAGGCAATGGCAAGCTGCCTGCCTGCCTGTCGCCTGCTGCTGCACCTGGCGCCGCCACCGTTTGCCGCACAGCACAACTTACACACAGCCTTTGCGCCCTGCCTTGCGATCCTTCCTACCCTGCAGAAGGACTTCACCGAAGTGTGACCCCAAGCTGAAGCTCCCAGCAGGTGGCGGTGCCCTGTGCCGCCGCCGCTCCGCCGCCCACGTATGCCCCGACCCCCAATGCCACCCTTGGGCCCTGTCCGTACCGCCCCCAAGTTTTGATACACCCACCCTACCTTTGAATGAACGATTCTTGCCGGCCGATGCATTCCGGCCTCTCGGCACGACACCCAGCACCGCCCGCCTCTCCCACCTTGCCTTCCTGTGTCGCGCCGCGCCGCGCGTTGCACCCCTCGTGCCCATCTTCCCACCCATGCACCCGCCTTTGCCTGAGAAAGCCCCCACGCGCCCCCGCGTGCCCTGCCTCTTCCTTTCATCCTCTCCCTCTGCAACCGCTGCCAACAGAAACCGCACCCCACGCCCTCCCTGCAAGCGGGCAGGAATTTGTCTCTCTGCCATTGTTTGTTGTGCCCTTGCGCCTCTGTGGCCGCCCCACGCGCGGCCTTTTTCCCCCCGCTGCCTCGTGCCTGTTGACCTCTCAGCGCCTAATCTGCCGTCGTCCCATGGCGTCCTTCTTACATATGTGAGCGACTGGTCAGGAAGCATGGGAGGCCAGCAGCGGAGGCGCAGCGGCTGCGGCTGTGACGCAGCAAGAGAGTCAGGGAATGCCCGGTATGCCGCTGGGCACTCGGGCTCGGTACTGCTGCCATGCATCCCCAAAGAAGCTGGCAAGCAGCCGCTCCTCGACCCGTATTCGGCGGTCAAAGAAGCGCCAGGCAGCCGCTGCAAACGCTAGCGTGCACAGCGGGTTGCACAGCAGCAGCTGCGTGCCGACCGCCCATATCGTCCAGCCGGCATAGCCTGGGTGCCGCACCCAGGCATACACGCCGTTAGTGACCAGCGTGTGCTCTGGCCGCTTGTGCAGCTGGATCAAGTGTGTGAAGTTGTGCTGCGCTTGGACCTGTGGGAGGCAGGGAGGGAGGTGTGCAGGGGTTGCGCAGCAGCCGCTTGCAGGCTTGCAATGCAACAGACTGGGTGCACTGCATGGAGCGGGGCAGTACATCAAGCAAAGCCACTGCCTGCTATTCGGCGTGTTCCCAAACTGAGCCCGCTGGCAGCGACTTGCACAGTCTGCACTCCAGACTCACCATGGCAGCTTTGCGCAGCAGCTCCCCGGCCGCTACCGCCACCAGGCCCGCCCATGACACAGCCGGCAGCTTGAGGCCTGGCGCCCAGTGCAGCTCGGCAGCGTGCTCTACACATGCCGCAAGCATTGCTGTGCAGTAGGGCCAGCTAAACAGCCAGGCTGCATGGATGGGAGGCAGGCGTGAGGGTCGATGATGGGCGGCGGCGGCAGTGGCGGCGGCGACAGCAGCAGCAGCGCAGCTGCAGCAAGCCAAGTTGCGGCAGCGGCCCGATCGGTTCAGAAACTCACAGTGCCAGCCCAGGTTGCTACGATCGAACGTCAGGGCAAGCACGAACTCGCTGCAGTGGAAGAAGGAGAGCGCCAACACGAAAAGACTGAAGGGCGGCGCGGGCAGGGCCCACATGTTGCTCAGCGATCCGTCACAGGGTGTCGATTTGCCGCAGGAGGGGCAAAGAGCCCCGCTGGCGAGCTGCATCCTGCCGTCGGCCTAATGCAGCGCCGCAGCCTCGCCTGGATGCATTTTACGCAAGCGCTCGATAGCAAAGCTCACTGATCGGATCTCGCTGCAGCACCATGGAGCCGAGCGAGGGCACACAGCGCCCGGACGCCACCAGCCCGGCGGCCCTGCAGCAGCTGCAGGTGCGTGCTGCTGCCCACACCAGTCTGCATGGTTCTTTCGTGCGATCGGGGATGCCTGCCGACAGCCAGCTGCAACCTGGCTCCTGCCGCCGCCCCCACTGCCGCCGCCGCCCGACACCTTCCACCGCCGCAGGAGGCGCTGCTACAGCTCAAATCCCAGGTGCCCGGCCTGCACCTGAAGAAGAGCACAGCAGCCCAGTCGCCAGCGGCCCCCTTCCCCATCACAGCCTGGGCAGACGTGACTGCGCCGTCAGCTGCCGAGCGATATGATGTGCAGTCGTTCCGGCTGCAGCTGCGCCTCGGCCCCGGAGTGCTGGGCGGCAGTGCGGCAGCAGCGCTAGATGCAGCAGGCAGTCCCACAGCGGCAAGCGGCGCAGCAGCCGAGCAGCTGAGCTTGCCTGCGGCGGTAGAAGTGGCCGTTCTGAGTCCGGACCTGCCGCACCGGCTGCAAGCCGCCATGGCCGCAGAGCTGCACAGGATGTGGTCGCAATCCAATCCCGGTGAGCTTGGTTGTGATGCTGGTGCTGCTTTGCATGGACTGTGGCTGGTGGCTGGCTGGGCATGCGGTTGGACTGAGCTGCCGTTGGTGTCTTTGCAAGACAGTCATGCCCATACCTGACCTCACCCACCCTCGCCCATGCCTGACCTCACCCACCCTCGTCCCACCCACACATCTGCCTGCAGCCCCTGGTGCCCTCAACCTGGCCCTGCTGTGGGCCCTGGCACAGCAGCAGTTTGTGCACCTGCTGTCCCTAGTGCCAGACTGCTTGGAAGCCTACCAGACGGAAGATGCGTGGGGCAGCACGGTGCGGCGGTGGGCCATCCTGAACGACACCACCACTGTGCAGATCGACGCCTCGGTGCACCCATCCTCCCCGCCGGCCAAGCGAGCAGCAGCAGCCTCAGGGCCAGCAGTGCCAGCAGCAGGAGGGACCGCAGCAGCAGCCACCCAGCCTGCTGCCCCGCTGCCTCGTGCACTGCAAGCTGAGCTTGACTTCCTGCAGAAGCGATACGGCATGCAGGTGCAGCCACGGTGTAGCACAGCAGGCGCAGCAGGTGCAGCAGCCGCGGCTGAGCAGCTGGCAGGCCTCAGCTTGTCATCTGCCGGTGCAGCAACAACGGCTGCGCCAGCAGCAGCAGCAGGCTCGCAGCTGGCCTTTGAGGTCTCGCTGCGCCCCACAGACCCAGCCTGGGACCCTGCCCACCCGCTGCTGTTGTGCGGCTCGCTGCAGCCGGGCAGCTATCCAGCAGCCGGCTCTCTGTCCCTGGCCATCAGCCCCTCCCAGCAGCCCGAACTCTCAGCCCTGCAGCGTGAAGTGCTGGGCAAGCTGGTGCAGCAGGAGGTGGCGGGCGCCTGCGGCAGGCCTGGCCCGCTGCGGGCAGTGTTGCGCCACCTAGAGAACCATGCGGGCGAGCTGTGGCAGGCATCTGAGGACATTGCCGCTGAGGTGGCACGCCGACGGCAGCAGGCACAGCAGGCGGGTGCTGCTGGTGCAGAGGCGGCGGCGGCAGCAGCAGCATGCGCGGGCAGTGACGGCAGCAGCTCAGAATATGACGATGATGGGGCGTATGGCGGCTATGGCAGCAGCAGCGACGGCAGCAGCAGCGACGATGGCAGCACCGACAGCAGGAGCAGCGACGGCAGCGAGGGCGAGGCTGAGCCCCGCTCACCATCAGGCGGCGGCGGCGGCGGTGGCCACAGCGATGCTGTGCTCCCGCTGCGGCTTGAGCTGGAGGGGTTGGAGCTTGTGGATTGCGATGCTCTTGAGCTGCTGAGGCTCAATTTGCAAGTGGCCTGCACCCGCTGCCGAGCGCCTGGCGAGCTCAGCTTTGCCAGCGCAGCAGTGGCGCTGCCCTCTGATGCGCGCGGCGGCGGCAGCGGCACGCTGGCTGCGACGGGGGAGTGTGGCAACTGCCACCAGCCCTGGGCAGCAGAGGTTGCGCCCAAGCTGCTGCACGAGCGCAGCAACACGCTGGCACATATCCGGGCAGAGGGATGTGCCCCCTTGGACCTGCTGCCCTCTTGGCTGGCGGGGCAGTGCAGCCGCTGCTCCAGCAGCGCCGCCTTCCGCAACGTGGCAGTTGGGAAATGGAACGAGCGGGCATGCAGCTCCTGTCACACGCCCATGCGCTTCCAGGTGGGGGTTGGGCTGGGCTAGGCAGATGTGGGGTGCAGGCTTGCATGTTGGCTGCAATCGGGGTGTCAAGCAGCAGCCGCGTTAGGCCTCAGCACGCCCTGTTGGGATTCCATGCCAGCTGATTTGCCCCTCCTGCTTCACCACCCGTTGCAGTTTTCCACGGCCCTGTTTGTGGCTTACAAGTCAGGTGGCGGGCAGCAGCAGGGCGCGGCAAGCGGCAGCAGCCAGCAGAGGCCGGGCGCTGGGCGAGGCAAGGCAACCGGCGGTGGCGCAGACGACCCTTACAGCGCCCTGCTGGTGCAGCCGGGCAGCGAGCTGCCGGATCGAGGCACCTGCAAGCACTACAGGTGGAGTGGGTGGTGCAGGAGGCGCCAGCCACCTGTCCTCTGGCCTACTTTGTTGCCATGCATGCAAGCCAGAACAATTGGACACCATTGCGCACCCTGAGCAGCCTGGCCTGGCCCTGCACATCCCCTGCAGGCACAGCTACCGCTGGCTGCGCTTCCCCTGCTGCGGCAAGCGCTTCCCCTGCGACCTCTGGTGAGGGGCTGGGGGCGCATGAGTGTGAACAAGCTACACACCAGATGTAGCTTGTTTCTGAACAACATTAAAAATCTTCCAAAAGCTTGGTTTAATTTTGTTTCTGTGAATAGTGCCCAGCAAGCCATGCAGCATCAGGAACAAGCCCCACCCAAACAGAAAGCTGAATGGCAGGGCTGTCCCCAGGACATGCCAGCTCCCAGCAGCGCCCCTGGCATCATCTGCAGCCCTGCCCCACCCTCTCGTTGCGCAGCCACGAGGAGTTCACCGACCACGACCTGAAGTGGGCGACCCGTATGACCTGCGGCTACTGGTAAGCTTCGGTTGTGCGTCGGTCAACGTTGTCGGCAGCATGCGCCTGCGCGCAGGTTGCCACCCGCTACACATGGAGGCCTCTCCGCCCTGGCACATGCCATTCCCAGCGGGTTGGTGTTCATCTCCGCCCTCTGCTGCAGTTCCACGGAGCAGCCAGTGGCGGGGCAGTGCAAGGCGTGCGGCAAGAAGCTGGCAGCAAGTGCAGGTTGGCTGCGTTTGGTTTTGATGCCGGTACGGATGGCCCAATGAGTAGCCACCACTGCCCCAGGGGGCATCCTCCACAACCAACTAACTGCCTAGCGGTGTGTGTACTGAGCCCCTCCAGCCTTGCCCTGATGTCTACAGCTCAGCTGTCTCAATTTTGCAATTGCCGCCTGCCCTGCCCACCCCGCCCCGTTGCAGCGGCACCCAGCGGGCGGCACACGCGCTTCTGGGAGGGCGGCAAGGGGCAGCGAGACCCCAACAAGCTGCACCCGGGAGACCCGCGCCGCTGGAAGGTGAGCCTTGTGATCTCTTGGCGGTACTGATGCAGGCCAACCGGTTCATGTATTGTTGCTGAGCTGTTGTCTGGGAGCTTGGCTGTTTCGATGCTGCGGCTGGCAGGCACCAGTTGAGGTGGCGTTGGGGCATGCTGCGCCCTGCCAAGGCCAGGTCAAAGCCTCACAACCGCCAGCTATCCTGCTCACCCGCTCCCCATGCAGGGCCGCAACAAGACCAGCAGCCGCAAGAGCCAGCGGGTGGGGCAGGCCGGCAAGGCGCGGCGCGAGCGGCAGCCGGCATAGCGAGCCGGATGTGGCAGCGGCAATGTGGCCCCACCCAGGCTGTGCCCGCTAGCCATTCCAGCATGCCAGCATGTGCGCTGCAATGGGATGCCCGCTGCACAGTCAAACGACTTGACGCTACTCGTCATGTAGTACCAACGAGCAACCGGCAGTTTGGGAGTTGCAAGGGGACGCAGGCGGCGAGGTGCGATGTGCACTCCCTCGCCTGCCCCTTGCCGGCTTATCCGGTGCATGCAGCAAGCGAGCCCCGGGCGGATGCCAGGTTGTGTGGCGTTGAGGGGTTTGCAAGGTGAAATGGGCATTCAGAGTTATCCCACAGCACAAGGGATGGCGTGTCCCTGCCGAGGTTTGCACCCAGCATCGCAGCCGCAGCCGCAAGAGCCCGGCCATCAGTGTGTGGTTACAGCTGTGTCAGTCGATGTGTTTTGGGCCCCGCATCCCCGACCGCGGGCCTCTCAGTCCACCGCAGGCATGCTGCCCACCCTGACGTTCTACTCGGAGCGGCTGGAGGCCGCTTACCTCTCGCACGCCGCCCCAACCCGGGCCCGCACCGCTGCTCGCTTTGCGTGCTTCAGATTTGTCCTCCTGGTCTTTACAGCCGCCAGGCGCGTGTCTGGGAGGCTGTCGATCCGCGCAGCCGCTGCTGGGGCAGTCCCGCCGCTCGCCGCCGCTCGCCGGCCTCCTGCGGTGGCGGTGGCAGCACGTCTTGAGTTGCGCCCTTGACCCCTGCGTCCACGCGCCTCATCACACATCTACTTGCAGAGCGCTGCTGGCGGTGCCGGGATGCGGTCGCGAGGCACTGCTGCTGCTGGGGGCGGCATCCAACTGGCTGCCCCTTTGGGCCGCCGTCATCAGCCCCACCTCGCGCTTCGCATGGTGAGCAGAACTCTACCTGGCATACAAAGTGGCATGGCACCGCTGCACCATCAAGCCTGCCGTGCCTGGAGTTGCCCTGTGCCCTTCCAGCGCGCACAGCATGCTCCTCCGCCATCCCCCCCCAGCCTGCCCCCGGTTGCCCCC
>VIYQ01002965.1:0-33096 GCA_009928355.1 Chlorella sp. CH2018 | reverse complement strand
AGGCGGGGAGGGGCAGGGAGGGAGGGGGCAAGGCTCAATCTCATGTCCCGCCTTTGCAGGCAGCTGCGGCACAGTCTCTTGTGCAAACTGACGTGGCGGGTCCACAAGCTCCCCGTGTGCCACCATGCTGTCGCCACAGCATGACCTGCTCTCTGCTGGGGGCCCCAGCTCCCCAGCCATCACCTTGTGCGAGATGCGGATGAGCAGGGAGACGGAGCCGCCGCGGTTGTCCAGCTTCTGCGTGCTGCGCTTCTGGCTGGGCTGGCTGGCGGCATCAAAGTCCTCCACCACGCACTCCCGCAGGTTGATGGTCACCTGCGCCACACGCAGAAGGGAAGTGCGGCGAGGGGTGGGCTGCTGTGCAGCGCTGCAGGGCAAAACAACCAGGCAGTGTGTGCAGTGCGATAAACACTGCCGCTCCATGCACGCCAGAGTTGCAGGCCCGCAGCCCAGCAGCCCGGCTGCCGCCGCCCGCCCGCAGACGGGCCATGCTGGTTAACGATAGCGACTACCTTGGGGTTGACGCCGGGTGTGGACATTTCTTGCGGCGACTTGAAGTAGTACAGGAAGCCGCTCTCCATGGCCAGCACAAACCTGCGGGACATGGGTTTGGGGAGCAGCAGAGAGGGCAATCAGATGCTGCTTGCGCGCCGCTCAGCATGCAAGCCGCAACACTGAAGCGCTTGCGGAACAGGGCTACACAGCTAGCCCTGCCGCTGCCCACACCCACCAGCGCTTCTGCCACTTCCAGCTGTCCACGGGCAGGGCGTTGAGGCTGCTGCTGTCGCCGCTGCGCTTCTCCAGCCACCCCGCCTTCATGTCGGGTGGCAGCTGCTGCTGCAGCGCCTTGGCCTGTGCAACAGAGGCAGGAAGGGCACCCAGGGTGGGCAACGCACGCCTGGCAGAGCCAGCAGACAGCAAGCAATATGAACACACAGGGCAACTTGCGCAGCATGCAAAGGAGCGACTCGATCCAGGCCGCACCCACCGGCGGCGAGGTCTCGCGGCTGATGGCGGAGCGGGCGGTGGCGGGGCTGCTCTCCGGCGCCTCGCTGTCGTCATCTGAGTCACCCTCGCTATGCTGCATCTGGCCTGCTCAAAAGAGAGTGTGGCAAGGGACAGCAGCCAGACTTTTAAGCAAAAACGCAGGTCAATGGCAGCACAGAACCCTGCAGGAGTTGGGCGAGGGCCTTCAGCAGGGCAGGCAGGGCACGGCACCCACCTCGCTGCAGCTGCGCCATGCGCTCGTCTTGCTCCTCTGCTCCCTCGATGCCACCGCCATCGCTGCAGGCAGGCATTGTGGTGCATGCAGACGGGCTCAACTGGACTGCAGGCTGTCATGAAACTGCGCAGGCCTGAACATTCGCCTGCACCAGCCAGCACCCAGCAGCAGCACCCAGCAGACAGCGGCACCAGCACCCCGCCCCACACCTGCGCAGGCCCGACTGGTACTCCTTCTCCAGCTCGCGGAAGAAGGAGGGCGTGACGTAGTCGCACTCCATCTGCACCATCGTCTCCGCCACTGCAGCACGGGCCGACATGGGCAGCCGGGCTGGGTTGGCGAGCACATCTGAAGCGTACGCACCACAGCACCGTCGCATCAGCACCCGCCAACGAATATGAGCTGTGCTTGTTCCAGCTCAGCCAGGCCCACAGGCCCACAACCGGCCGCCCGCACCGCCCACCCTTGTGCGCCTCCTCCCGCCACTCCTCCAGCGCCCTGTTGGCCGCCTGGATGACCGCATTCTCAAAGCCCTTGAGCCGCAGGAACTCCTGCAGGCAGGCGTGGGCATGCCAGGGTGAGCAGGGGCACTGCAGGAAAGCAGGCTGGGCAGCCACAACGGCAGCAATAGCAGTAGCGGTAGCAGCAGTCGCCACCCACAGAAGGAGCGACGCGCACCATGTTCTTGCCGCCGGTGGAGGCCAGGTCGGAAATGCCCGCCTCCGTCAGCACGGAGCGGCGTGCCGCCTCCCGCACCTGCAGACCAGAGGTGGCCAGCAGGTGTGCATTGTTTGCAGGAAGCGTGCGGTAGGGTGCAGGCAAGGGCGGCAGCACCCAGCACTCAGCAGCTTCAGGCACCACCAGCAGCCGTCTGCCTCTCCACAGGCGCCCATCACAGCGTGCGCCACCTGTGGCTGCAGCAGCCACGCACCGTCTCCTGCAGCACCAGGTGGATCTCGTCCACAAACTTGTGCACGTGCGGGCTGGTCTGCATCATCGCCTCCTGCACAAGCCGCTTGATGCCCTTCTCGGGGGACACCAGGTGCGGCCGGTAGCCATCGGCTTCGCGGCAGATCTGCACGCGGCAGGGCAGGTCGAAGCGTCGGCAGCATGAAGCAGCAGAGCATCCTGGATGATGCAGGCAGCTGGTGGCAGAAATGGGGCCGGCAGCAAGAGCAGCGGTCACCGACCGCGGCTGGCTAGCTCAGCAGCAGCGCCGTGTGCTGCAACCCTTTGCCTGCCGCCCGCCTGCTGCCGCGCCTCACGTTGCGGACGTAGTCCTTGGTGAACCGCTTCTCTATGGGGATCTTGTGCAGCGACTCGGGCAGGCTGCCCTCCACCACGGCGCGGATCTTGAACGCCGTGTTGGCCTCCTGCGGCAGGGGGATGACGGGGCGACGGCAGGGCGATCAGTGGTGTGACACAAGCAGTGGCGAACACATCGTGCTGTTGGCCTGTGTTCAAGCGCTGTGCTGAGGGACGCAGGCGGCAGCAGCGAGCGGCGGCCGACCTCCCTGCACGCCTCCGCCGCACCTGCAGCATGATGGAGTAGGCGCGCTCGAAGCCGCGGCAGTGGCGGAAGATGTCATTGGCACCCTTCTTGGCCTCGCCCAGCGCCGACAGCTCCTTCTCCACCGCGATGCGCCGGTCGGTCAGGCGCGCAAGCACCTGCAGGGCGGGCCGGCAGCAGGCGGCGGTCAAGCGGCGGCGGCAAGACAGCGCCGGTGCGCCGCCGGCTGTTGGAGGGCGCCTGGGGCGGCGCGGGGCGGCCCTGACGATCGGGCTGGCGATCCCTGGCTGGCGATTGCTCGCTGCGGCGGCCGGAGCGCGCCGGGCGGGCGGTCGTTGCGCGCGGGCCCCTCCCCCGCCCACCTCCTGCAGGTGCTTGGCCTCGATGACCACGGGCTCGTCCAGGCCCGTCATGTCGCCGCCTGCCGGGGCCCGGCGCGCGCCAGGCGGCTGTGGGGCGCGCCCCTGCGAAAGCTGCGAGCCCTGGCGCCGCTGATCGCCAGCAGGGATCGGTGCAAGGGTGCGCGAGCCGCCCTCCCTGCCCTGATCAGAGCTCTGCTGGCATGGGGCCGCTGACCTCGCCACACGCCCTTCCTTAGCTCCAGCCGCCAACTTGCACTGCCTGCCGTGATCGGAGCCGGAAATCGAGGCGCCCAGCCCGCAGCGCGACGCGTCAGTCCTCTCCCGCTGCGACCTGGGCTCCTGGGGCCGTCAGCGTTGCTACGAGCTCTGCCCAGACAGCCGCCGGAAGCAGCATTTACCTGTGGAGGCGCCCCCGTTGCCACAGCTGCCGCCGCCGCCTTAGCAGCGCCGCTGCCGCCTAAGCAGCGATGGGCGCCGCGAGCTTCACCGGCCTGCTCTTCCTGGGCTGCGGCCCGCTGGCCGTCGTCTTCGTGCTCTGCCTGGCCTCCAAGTCCTTCCTGGTGCTGCTGGCCCTGGGCAGGTGTGCTTGGTGGGGTGGTGGGTGGGCGCAACCTCGCCGTGCCTGCTTCCCGCCTTTCCAAGCTTGCAAAGGTGGTTCATTGAGAGCTCTTGGCCTGCTTTCCCTCCGCTGCAGCGCCTTCTACTGGCTGTGCACGCTGCTATTGATCTCGGCGCTGTTTAGAGGTGAGCAGCGGGGGCTGGGCCAAGCATGAAGCTGCACACGGCTTGCGCGCTGTTATCTATTCACCTGCCTGCCGCGCCACCTACCTGCCTGCCTGCCGGCCCCTCACCCATCCAGCCTGGGCGCCGCTGGAGCCATCGCCTGGCCCCTACGTGGGCCTGCTGCTGGTGGCGGTGCTCATACAAGAGCTGGCGCGCGTCGGCATTTGGCGGTTCCACAAGTGAGCGGAAGGCAGAGCGGCAGTCGCGTGATGGATGGCCCCACTGCCTCAGTCAGAGATCATACAGAGCCCTGCGCCGCAGCCCATTGCTCTGCATGGATGTTGGCACCCACTGCCCACATCTGCTCCTCCGACCCGCTTCCCTGAGCAGGCTGTCGTGCCGGGTGCTGAACCGCATCGCACAGGAGCAGCACGACGCGCCGCTGTCGGTTGCCGACCGCTTTGGCCTGGCGCTGGCCTACGGCTTCAGCCACGGCGCCGTCCACTCGGCCTTCTTCTTTGCCGCCTGGCTGCCGCTGGCGCTGGGCGACGGCACCATCTACAGCGCCGCCTGCCCGCGCCTCAGCTTCTACACGGTGGGCGCGCTGAGCACGCTGGGCATGGCCGCCCTGCTCACCGGCGCCATGGTGCTCTGGCTGGATGGCCTGGAGCGCCGGGATGCCAAGCAGGCGGTGCTTGCGCCTGCCACACACCTAGCGGCCGCGCTGCTCACGCTGGCCAACTTTGCCGACGACGGCTGCCTGGCAACGGTGCCCCTACTGCTGGCGGGCGGCGCGGCTGTGGCGGCGGCGGCGGGGAGGCGCTGGTGGCAGCGCACCACCGCGGTGCCACGCCTGGCAGCTGGTCTCAGCAGCCGGCAGTCGCAGGGGGTGGAAGTGGCACCCAGCAGCAGCGCAGGCGACCCAGATGCAGCTGCGGACAGAGGCCGATGACACGTGCCTGCTGCTTTGTGCTTGCAGCTGCATTCTTTGTGTGAGCCACCACCCACCCTGCAAATCATGCTCACTGCCTCACTGTCAGGACACAGCGGGTTGCAAGGGTTCATGTGTTGGTTCCTTGCCGGCCTCGGGAGGAGGGCGTTTGGAGCGGGCAGGGTGCAATTCAACAAATAAAAAAGAAGCTGGGATCAGGGGTGTCCTGCCGGCTGATGGCGGCAGACGGCCAGCAAGGCGCACAGCCGTTGCACAAGCCAGTGGAGCAGCAGGCGGTAGGCCGAGTCAGAGGGTTGGGCAGGGGCAACAAGGTACAGGGGAGCTCTGGGAAGCACCAGCAAGCATGGGCCTGGGGGAAGGGGTGTTGTACAAACAGCTGAGGGGCACACGGCCGCAGGCTGATGGCGGGCCAACGGCGACTGCAGCTTCAGTGCAGCCGGGCCGGCCTAGGGGACGCTGGCATGGCGCCGCACAGCCGGAAGCGGCTTCGCTCCACTCATGGCCCTGCGAGCCAGGTCACTGCTTGCCGCCCGCCGCTGCGGCACTGCTGGCGGCGGTGCCGCCGACATCGCTGATCGGCCCAGAGTTGCTGCGCCCTGGTGCTTCAAAGAAGAACTTGCGCCAGCTGAACTTGCCGTCCGGCCCCAGGCTCTTGTTGTGCGCCACCTCAAAGATGCCCACCTCTGACGGCGTGGAGCAGATCTCTGCAACATGGTGGAGCGGGTGAATGTAAAGGCGGGCATCTCTGCGAAATGGCAGATGAACATGCAGGCATGCACCCGTGTAAACAGGTGATGTGAGGCACTCCGCTGGGCACGCTGCCTGCAGCTGGTGCAGCCTGCGCTGACCCAGTCCATGCATGCGCGAGCGGCCGGCATGGGCGCCGCAGCAACCGCCGCTGACCTGGGAACGAGTCCTGCCGCTGCAAGCCCGGAGCCTGGTCGGGGATCTTGATGGGCTTGGGTGTGCTCTGTGGCGAACAGGCAGGAGGGACGCAACATTAAAGGCGGCGGCGCAAGCAGCAAGGTGTGCTGGGGGTGCGCCGAGCAAAACTGTGCCGTCGGTAGGCGGGACTCACAGCCCGCAGTAGCACCACAAGCCATGCCGCGCCTGTGATGGCAGGCCGAACGCCTGCTTGATGCGCTCCGTGATGGAAGGTCCGCTCGCCGACATGGTCAAAGCTGCAACAGGGGGACGGCGTTGCAGTGGAGCAGCGGTGGGCGGCGAGCGTCGGCAGGCGGCGGGGGCAAGCAGGGTGCCGGCTAGGGCTGGGGCGCCGGCGCGGTGCCGAGTTCAGGGCAGCATCACAATTGCCGAGAGGCCGCCCCAGCAAAAGCAGCTTCGCGCGGAAGGAGAGGCCCCAGAGCACAGCGCGTACGGCGGCCGACAGCCGCGTTGGGCCCTCCCCCGAGAGCCGCAGCCCCTGCCGGCTCGCGATGAAGGGGCCGCGACGCACCTGAACGCGGAACAGGCGACTGCAAGAGTCGGAGCTTCTGCTGAGGAGCCGGGTTTGCCCTGGTGACGGGTGAACGGTGTCGGAGAAGCAGCGCAAACGCAGGGAAGGGGCAGCATGAGCTCTGTGGGCTAGCTGCTGTGCGGCGCCGCGCACGCAGACGCCCGCCAAACGGCACCTGCTGGCTCATGGCCCAGCTGGCTCAAGGCCCATCACCACCTGCAGCACTGCACTCGTTTGGGGCCTTGAGTCCCACTCCTGTGTACTGGGCTGCATGCACCGTTCATTGTTGCGCAAACAGATTGGTGTATCCACCTGCGGGCGCAGAGCGGGCGCAACACCTCCCCCTCATCTAGGGTTCACAACGGGGGAAAGCAGCTCCCTCCAGGCCGCAACAGCACTTGGCAGGAACTTCCGCGCAAACAAGGGGCAGCTCGTGCCCAGCAGCGGCTCGCCGCTCGCTTGCTGCCGCTGCCCCTGGCCCGGGTCCGCCTGCCACAGCAGCCGCAGCGCTTCCTCTCGAGCAGCTGCCGCCAAGCCGCCGGGGGTGCATTCGCCGGCAGCGGCGTAGCCCTGCTGCAGCATGGCCAGCGTACCAGGCACAGCATCGCGAGCACCAAATTCCCGCGGGTGCGCCGTGTCCGTCCACTGCGTGAATGTGCTTGTGTCGCTGCAGGTGGTCCTGCGGGCAGGCAGGGAAGAGGCACAGCGCGCACGCACAAGGAGTGGGAACACCTCTGGGGGGACCCAAAAGGGTTGGCCACATGCAAAGCCTGTGCAAGCAAATCCTTCTGCCGCCCAGCAGCCCTAAGCTCTGGCCTCACTCATTGTCTAGGCCATGCACCGCCAGCAGCGTTGGGATGTAGTGCTCATCGCTGGCACAGAACCAGCTTCCCGGCTTGCCCCACTGAGACATGGGGGAGGTCAAGCAGTCTCGGCGCAGCGCAGCGTCCACAGCGGTGTCTGCCGCTGCCAGTTCAGCGTGCTGCCGGTTGAGCACAAACCACTGGCTGCGGGGCGGCGGAGTGGGGCAGTTGGGCGCCAACAGTTGGCTGGAGAGTTGGGCACCAGCAGTGGCAGACCACAGGCCTCTCATAGCGCAGCAAAACTGGATGGCATGCGGGCAATGCCGGCCGGTGCGGGTGGCGAGTCTTTTGCAGCAGCCGAGCAGCCACAGCAGCAGTGATGCGCACGACACCCCAGCCGCAAAGCAGGCCCACAGCTCGCCTGGACTTGCGCCAGCTGTCGAGCGTCACGCCGTGCTGCTTCATGCGCTTCTTCCAGCGCCAAGCCATGCGCTGCTCCAAGTCCTTGCGGTTGCTGGGGTCCCTGGAAGCAGGAGGCAAGCAGGCAGGCAGTGAGGGAGCTAGGGCTGCAGCTTGACAGGGAGCGAGGATCATCGCTGACCACCACTACGCTCATATGCCACCACCCACTTGACACACCAAGCAGCAGCACCATGTGTACGCCGCAACCACGACAAACCCAGCAGCGACACACCGGAAGAACAAGCCCCGGCAGCAGGGCAGCCCTCCAAGACCACCCCCGGCCCACCTGCACGCGTTCACTCGGCTGCGCGGCTCCGCCACCAGCTGAGCGTAGACCACCGGGGCTGGGTGCAGCGGCAGGCAGCTCTCGCTCAGCAGCACAAAGCGCTGGTTGGCAGGGTTGGCGAGCGCGGCACGCAGCAGGGCGCGCTCCGCATCCACCACCGAGTGGTTGCCCCACTCGACTGCATATCGGCAAGCCACCTCTCGCCCAGCAAACAGGCTGCCGCGAGGGTGCCTCCACCCGGGGGCGGGGTGGGTATAAATGCTGAACAGCTGCTGCCAGGCGGAAGAATAGGGCGGCCTGCTGCCGCCAAACAGCTTCTCCCACAAGGTGAGGAGGCGCCTGTTGTGGCTCCTGCCATCGCGACTGTCACTGCTGCTGCTACTGTCGTTCGCGAGCCGGTTCTGGGCACCCAGCTGCCCGCCTGCTCTGGCCGCCGCTGCTTGCGCCGCTGCTGCACCTGCGACGTCGCTAGCGCCATCCAGAAATGCTCGCCATAGGCTCTCGTATGGCAGGTCGCCTCTGGTCAGAAACATGAGGGCCACCTTGGGCGCTCCGTGCCAGTCAGAGCTGTTGGCAGCGGGCTCAGGGCATCGGGTGCCGCCATCGGCCGCCGCCAGCTGACCGCCGGTGCCGGTGCTGGGGCCAGCGCTTTCGAGCCCAGCGTCGAACTGCGGCAGGTGGCGAGTGCCTCCTTAAGCGATCGATATAGTCGAAGCGAGGCAGGGGCGCCGGCAGAGGGCTCCCGGCACACGCCGCTCAAGCAGCGACCCACCCTTCTCTGAATGCGCAGTAGGTGCACGCATGTGACCAGCAGAATGCACGCCAGCAGGGCGCGCAGTGAGTGCGCCCCGCGCCTGAGGCGGAGCTGAGCAGCCTTGCTCAAACCCATCTCCGCCAGTGGCCCGAACTTTACAGCATCGAGGCAGTTCTCAGAGGGTTCAGATGGACAGAAGGACAGTGCAAGCCGCTCAGGCGTCATCAAGGTACAAGGGCGGCAGCTGAGATGGCGCCCTGGTGGCGCCAACTTGACTGATTCGCATGCGGGCCGAGAGGCGGATGCCGCTGATCCGGCAGAGTTGTTCAGACGGTTGGCTTCTGGCCTGGCAGCGAGGTGGGCACGGGCTTGGCGCCGCTGCCGCGCGGCTCAGACAGCAGCTGCGCCACCTTGGCTGGTTCGGAGGTGGGCGCCTTGCACGTAAAGTCCTGCAGGTGTGCAGCATGTTGAGACGATGGCAAACAGTTACAAGGGCCGATGGGTCTGGTGCGTGCCCTCAGTGATGCCGCACTTGCAAGGCCAGAGGCATCCCTTGAGGATGCCGCCGCCCACCTGGCACACAAAGGCGGTGGCGCCGTCCCGTGGCTTGCCCTCCGCCACCGCCACGGCGGCAGGGTTGATCGAGCGCCAAAAGTCCAGCAGCGCAGCATCGCTGGGATCCAGCTGGATCACCAGCTTGTCTGCGGGTGGAGCAGGTTGCATAGAAGACTGATCGTAGCCTGCTGCTGAAACGGTGTACCCCCAGCTGCGGTGCTCTAGGGCAGCAACCGCAGATGAGGTTGAGGCCACTGCTGCAGGGTGCGCATGCATGCACAGCTTCACGTGCCCGCAATGCAGGCGGCAGCAAGGGCTGAAGGTCGTACAAGGCAGGCAAACCATGCATGGCAACCCCAACCTTGGTCGGCATTGATATTCACGCACGCGGCTGCACGCACACGACTGCAGGCTTACCAGGGGCAAAGGGGCGGAAGGCCGCCTCCACCAGCGCCTCGGTATCGGCTGCCCCGCGCTTGCCGGAAATGACCACCTGAGATAGCAGGGCAGTGTGGTGTGGGGAAAGCATGAGCGGCAGTGCCGGCCTTCAGCAAGAGGATAAGGGCGACCGCACAAAGGATCGAGGGACCCTGCCTGAAATGCTCCTCAGTGACTCAGGCTGGCAGCCCACAGCTCACCTGGCGGGGGTGCCCCAGCGTCAGCAGGTACAGGCCGCAGGCCAACTGCGGCAACGCGATGGCCGCCTCAGACAGCCGCTCGGCAAAGGCGGCAGCGCACTGCTCGGCCTTCTCTCGCCACTGTGCCGCCTCCTGCAATGGGCGGGATGGAACAGCAGCAAGTTCAGAAGTCAACAGAAGGGCAGAAGGGAGCCAGAGGAGCGGCGGCAGTGCATGGCTGGTGCACCAACAGGGCAAGCAGCGTTCCTGACAACCATCCTTGTGCATCGCCGCACACCAACACAGTCAACGTTCGGCTGCTGGCAGACACAACCGTTGAGCACACCTGCCCGCTGGTCAGGCCCGCCAGGCGCCACAGGTTCGCCAGCGCAATGCTGGAGGCCGCGGGCTCCGCACCTGGGTGGGATGGACACACAGCGGCTGAGTGGGCCGTGCCAACCTACGCTGGGCTGCTGCAGCTGCCCCCAGGCTCAACTACCGCTGCACGGCGCATGCAGCAGCATTCCATTGCAACATTTTGACCATCAGCCATGCAGCTCTTGCCTACCATCATAATCCTCCTTCATGCGCAGCAGGATGCTGGCGTCGCCCTCCTGCAGTGACCGGGTGGGAAGGACACCCGGCGGCTGAGTGGGCCGTGCCAACCTACGCTGGGCTGCTGCAGCTGCCCCCAGGCTCAACTACCCCTGCACGGCGCATGCAGCAGCATTCCATCCCAACATCCTGACCATCAACTATGCAGCTCATACCTTATTGTTGAAGTAGGCGCCACCCTCCGGGTCCCAGAACAGCTCCTGCATCGTGCGCTGCAGCTCCAGCGCCCACTGCAGTGCAGCAAGGGGGCAAGCCAGTGGTGGCCAGGGGTCAGGGCGGGCGAGCGCCAGCGCGGGATAGGTCAGCAACGGCACACCACTGCATGGCAAGTGGTTCAGACCATGCAAAGGCATTGCGATGTCCCAGCACGCCCTCCAGGCCTGAGATGGAAACAAAGGAATCGCACATTACCATGTAGTGCAGCAAGCTCACCTGCAGGTGCGCAATGTCGCCTGTGGTGCTGTACAGGTCTAGCAGCCCGCTGACCATGTCTGCACAAAAGCAAAGCGGGTGGCAGGATTGAAGCGGGTCACTGTCGGGACGACCGTAGCATCGTTGGCGGCTGCTGGCCCATGACGGTGAACAGCTTCACGCAATGCAGCCCTGAACAGCCAACCCCGTGCAAAGCCGCCCACGGTCTGACATGCGTAATCGTCCGCAAAGCCGGGCACCGAGGAGACAGCGTTGGTGTAGGCGCGCCGCAGCTGGCCGGTGGAGGCATCGTACAGGTGCTGCCGCACAAAGGCAGCGATCTGTGGGAGCAGAGTAGGGAGCAGCGGGGGTGGCATGGGTGACAGCGGGGTGTCACGCAGTATGGAGTGCCAGGTAGGCGCAAACAGCAAGCAGGCACACAAAACGGCTCAGTCAGACGCGAAGCCAAACCAAAGCAGCAGGCAGGTCCCATACAGCCAGGCAACACATCCTCCGCACCTTGAGCGCTGCCTCCAGATACTCCATTGGGTTGCGTCCCTCCACTGGGAACTCCCGGCCAGCGGGCGGCTGCTCATGCGGCAGCACGCGGGCGGCGGTGGCAAAGGCCGAAATGGACATGCCCTGCCATGCCGACACAATCTGTGCGGGGCGCAGGCGGGTGCAAGAGAGGGTGTCAGGACAACAGGGCAGCAGGAGGGCCACGAAACGAAGAACCGCATGCTGTTCGCACCCCACAAGCACACCGCTGGCGCAGCACTGTCTACCTTCTCATCACGGTGGGGGCGCGGCCGCTGCGCGCGCACGTTGAACAGCTTCTCTCGGCAGGCAGCCAGTAGTGCAGCCGTATCTGCTTCACTCTTGCCTGCCGCCTTGGCCGTCTCTGCCAGCGTCTGCAGAGTAGATTGAGATGGTGCATGTGGCAATGATGAAGGTTGCTTCCTACACACATGGCATGCTGTGCGCATGGCATGGCATGGCGTGGCAATGTACGCCCGGCATGGAAGCGCTGTGTTCAGGCAGGCATGTCTGTCCCATGCCCGCCCAGGTATTCCCATGAGGTCACCTTGCGCTGGATGAGCACATTGAGCCCTCCTGCGGGGCCAGCAACGACAGGAAGTGGCTGTTGGCAGCAGCACGAGTGCATGGCATGGCATGGCCTGGCTGGGCTGGGCACAGCATGGCATGGTGCAACATGAGCAGGGCTGGACATAGAAATGGCATGGCATAACATGGCATCGCGCGCAGACGCGTGCCATGGCAGAACAACAGACGGCATGCGCGGCAGCAACTTGCCGCCCTCACCAAACTCGTCATGCGGGTCAGAGCGGGGCGAGAGGTCAGTGTTGCCTCCTGGCTTGACGTAGTAGTGGCCGCTGAAAATGGCTGCATCCTCGGGTCCTGAATGCGCAGTGGGGCAGCAGCGGCAGCAGCGGTTGCGTCGCGCACAAGCGCACATCAGCAGAGCAGGGGCGTCAGGGCTTCACAAGGCACCCCCCGGGCACATGGTGCGCACGGCAGCTGACGTCAGCCAGTGGCACGACATGTGCTGCGCTGCGATGCATGAGAGCGCCTTTTGCACCTCACCCAACACCTCCTCGATCTCTTGGTGGGTCCACACATAGAACCAGCCCTGGGGAGTTGGAAGGGAAGCAGAAACGCAACAAAATTGCTCAGATCTCCACGACACGCCGTGTCATGCCATGCCATCTCCCTCCCATGCCATGCCGCTCATGCCACCCACCCACCGCCCTGCCATGCCAGCCCATGCCAGCGCCCTGCCACTCCTGTACCACTGCAACAAGCCACCTTCCCGTCTGCTGACCCTACCTCCTTCTTCTTGCCGCTGGCGGGGTCCAGGCTGCACATGGCAGGGAGGCACCATGGCCGAAGCAGCTGTTAAGGCAGTGTGCTACTGGAGCTGCTGCGACATATCTGCTGCTGCAGATCACGGCGCCTCAACCTGTCACGTTTACGATCCTGCAAGCGCAGAGGCACCTGTTGGGGCCCTCAGCCGCAAGCAGCCTGCCCTCCCTATGCGGCATGCCAACCTGGAAACCAACAGTTGCACAGGGCAGAATCCGAACCTGTCTGCATCCTCGGCCGCAAACAGGCCGCCTTCAGGGTGCGTCATGTCGCGCATGAGGTAGTCCAGCACACCCCGTGCCACACCTGTGAGGGCAGGAAGGCAACGTGTGCTACGTGTTAGGCAGGGTACGCTTGGCATGTGTGGTCAAGCCCTGCTGCCACTGCCCTGCAGAACCACCGCTACCGCTCGGTGATGCGTGGCCCCCAAACTGCACAGTGCTAGCTGCCGCAACATCTGGCCATACTATCAAGTGCTCACTGGCATACAGCGGGTCGCCGGTGATCTGGAAGGCCGCCAGGTAGGTGGACACCAGCTGGGGGTTGTCGTACAGCATGATCTGGAGGAGAGGAGCGGCGATGGGTGGCCGGCAGGCTGAGGGTTGCCTGGTCAAGGGCGCGGCACGCAGCGTGTGTGCATGGATTGTGCAGCAGGGCAAAAACAGCCATGCAGGATAACTGCACACTCCTCCGGTATCCCAACTCAGGGACGCACTTCAAAGTGGGGCACGTGCCACTGTTCATCCACACTGTAGCGGTGGAACCCTCCTCCCAGCTGGTCCCGCATGCCGCCCGCCGCCATGCGCTGCAGCGTGAACGTGGCCATCTCCAGGGCCTTGGCTGCAGCAGCAAGGGGCGGTGATGGGGATCTGAGCAGTTGCCACATCGGCATCGATGCGCCGCAGCGTAAAGATTGCAGGGGGGGCCAAAGAGTGAAGAGCGAGTCTGCACCAGCTGTAGCGACAACCCGTCACCCTGAGCACCTGCCGCGTCGGCCTGCCCCGCCGCCGCCAAGCGGGCATGCTGGTGCAGCAGCAGGTTGATCTCTGCTGGACGGGGGAACTTGGGCGCGCCACCAAACCCGCCTGTGAAGGGAAGGCAGGGAGCGCGTGATGGAATGTGCGTGAGGCACATGCACCCGTGACAAGCAGAACACATGCATGCCTCGCTGCCTGACATGCAGCCGCCCAAATGAGTTGCCCGGACACCACGGCTGCTAGTCTTGCGTAGCCTAGTCCACCAGTGCACCAGCCAAACTACTGGCACTGGCTGGAATCGCATCACAGCTGCTGCTCACCCAGCTTGGCGTCGAAGCGGGAGCTGAGCTGGGAGGCGCACAAGTCCATGGCACGCCCCTGCTCCTGGGCGGTGAGCGCCTCCGCGGATGGCTGCAGGAGGGAGGGATTGAGGGAGGAGGGAAGTGCTAGGAGGTGGCTATGGGGTGCATGCTAGGTACGGTGGGGTACGGTGAGGTACGGTGGGGTAGGTACGGTGAGGTACGGTGCATGCTGTGCAGCAGCAGGGTAAGGGCAGGGTGTGCACAAACACTGCTGTTGCAGCAAGGTAGCAGCAGCAGGCATGCATGCATGCAGGCAGGCAGCCTGACGGCGGCGATGAACCCACCTCTGGCGCCAGCACCTCGGCCAGCTTGGCCATGGAGCTCTTGCTGGAGGAGCGGATGTCCTCCTTCTTCTCCTGCCACACCTGCAGCAGGGGAGAACCAAGGCGATACTACAAGGGTGGAGGACTAAGCTGGGGGAGGCGCATTTCCTGTTTCGACTCCTGCCACACCTGAACAAGGAATGGATGGAAGGGATGGTGCCATCCCACCGGTGCCATTGCTGTCAGCAGCACTTGGCCCGGCACAAAGGCGGCAGGCGCATGGAGATAGGCAACTGGCGCGTGCTCAAGCACCAGCTCTTTTGAAGCAAGCCAGCCAGTCTGGGCTTCTGCCGCTGCCCCTCGCCTGGGCGATGCGGCGCAGCACCGTCTTGAAGCCCGGGCGGCCAAAGCTGTCCGATGGAGGGAAGTAGGTGCCTGGTGCGCCGGAGGGAGGGAGGGCAGAAGAGGAGCTGGTGGGCTCTACAGCAGAGCGCGCTGTGGGAAAGGGCAGGCCCCAATGCAGCGGCCACTGGTCCGGCAGAGACAGTGCACAGCTGCCACAGCACTCAGGCAGCCCTCCCGCACCTCCGAAGAACGGCTCCAGGCTGCAGCAGATGAGAAAGGGGCAGCAGCTCAGCTCAGCTCAGCTCAGCTCAGCTCAGCTCAGCAAGTTCCAACTAAACCGCCTGCCTCTGGAGACAGCGCAGGAAGTGCAGCACTGCCCCCAACAGGCGCGTGGCAGACAGGCGGCACAGCCAGTTACAAGCGCAGACGCTTGCCGACTGTGGCTCCCACTGGCCTGGGGGTGAGGAAGCAGGACATGGGCCAGCCGCCGCCGCCCTGGGTGGCCTGCACGTAAGTCATATAGACCTTGTCCACATCCGGCCGCTCCTCGCGGTCAACCTTGACATTCACAAACAGCTCGTTCCTGCAGCGCTAGAAGGCATACGCGGAGCTGCACTTTCACGCCCTGAGAGAGCCGTGCGGTGCTCAGGCGCAGGGACAGGCTGCTGGGAGCGGCAGGTCCCGACCGCAGCTCGCATCGCGGCAACCAATCCGGTCAGCAGCAGCAGTGACCGGTTGCCTCACATGAGCGCCGCCACCTCCTCGCTCTCAAACGACTCGCGCTCCATCACGTGGCACCAGTGGCATGTGGAGTAGCCTGCGGGGCGGTGGGGGCAGCAGGCAACTTGTGCACCAACGTATTTATCGCCTTGTGGTACGGCTTTGCGCCTGCGGCTAACCAACTGGCTTGCAGCACTGATTTCGGGACAGCTCCTAGCCGGCACAGGCACGCACTCACCCACAGATAGGAAGATGGGCTTGTCTTCCTTTCGAGCCTTCTCGAAAGCCTCCTCGCCCCATGGGTACCAGTCGACCTGGAAGGACGCGGGTGATGGTCAGGCCTGCCGGTGCATCAGCTGGTAAGCTTTGCTCACAGCAAACAGCGGGTAGAGAACCATGTGGTTGTCTTCATTTGCGCATCAGCGTGCACAGTAGTTGCGAGGCGCAAGCTCGCAAACGGCTGCCCTAACTGTGCGGCACCGCTCCCTCCAGGCTGGCACTATATCACGCCTGCATGCGCCAGTCGGGCCAACCATGCAGCCCTGCTCACCGGGTTGTGCGCATGCTGAAGCAGGTCTGCAAAAGGACCAGAGGACAGGAATGGACAGAGGTTGATGTGGCGGCGGCGGCAGCGGCGGCGGCAGGCCGGCAGCTGCACGCCGGCGGCGGTGGCCAATCATCTGTCCCCTGCGCTCGATCGCTTCCCAGAAGCCATCTCTCACAGGGTGACTGCTCCTTGACCAGCCGATTGGTGTGCTTGGGCTTGTTGGACTCTGCGCCGCTCGCCATCGTCCTCGTGAGCTCCCTACGGCCGACTGGTGCGTCAGGCGTGTGCACGCGGGGCGTAAAACGCTGCCCGCCAAGCGCCGCAGTCAGCGCCCGGGCGCCCTGCAGGTGCCTGCCCACCACACAAGCCCTTGCCGCGGCCCTCTGCAGCGCGAGCATCAGACGGCCCGGGGGCAGGCCCGCATTGCATCCAAGGAGGGGGGATCAGCCTCCTTTCAGGGCTGGCTGCGGGGCGGCGCCCACGCTGGCTGCGGCGTGCGTCGCTGGCACGTCTCCCACGCTGGTCACTCAAGCACCGCTTCAAGCAGGGAGCATGTACATTTTCGAGTCATAGAGACTGGTGCAGGTCAGTGTCGCGTGAAGAATTCAGAAGCAGGTTTGAGGCAATGTGTAGAGCACATGCAAAAGTCAAAGTACAGGAGCCGCCAAGGCGTGTGCGGCTGGGCACGTCCGCTGTCGCTGGCACTGCTTCGTAACCCAGCTTGGGCCACCTCAGCCTCCACAGCTGGCGACGCACTGAGCGCCGGCAGTATACGCCAGCAGGCTAGCATGCAAGTCAAGTGCAGGTGCCAGCCATGGCTGCTCAAGCCACGGCGCGCGCGACCTCTTCGTCCTCCACCACCTGCCGCGCCTTGCGAATCTCTTCGTCCATGATCAGCAGCTCCTTGGCACGCGCGTACTTCCTGGGGTCCTGGGGAGGGCGAAAAATCGCGATGGAAACAGATCAGCGGTGGCGCCAGCAGCATCCGGTGCAGCGGGGCCCGAGGTGCGGGGGCCCGGCCGAGCAGGCAGCTGTGCAGCTGCGCAGCTGCAGAGCGCATTCTACGCCTGGCACGGCACATGCCCCTGACAAACTGTACACCGCAGCGGGCTGGAGCACAGAGCGCAGAGCCCACCTTGCGGACGAGGAACAGCACATCCTCTGCACCCACTGCCGTGCCTGCACCGGCCATCCTCACACCGCGCAGCTTGCCGCGCTGCGCGGCGCTGTCCATGGCCTGGGGCAGGCAGGGAGGGGAGGGATGCAGCACAGTGAGAAGAGATGGACAGCGCAGGGGTGTCGTGCGACTGGTGCCAGCAGCGATGGAAGAACATGCCGGCCGCCTCCCAACCAGCCTAAAAAGGAAGCAGGCATTGGCACCCAGCGCATCCGCGTGCTGGCACAGCCCAGCGCACTGTCAATGTGCCCGCCAGGTCGGCGAGCCCCATCCATCAACATCTGGCAGCACACACGGCTTACCTTGCGCATCAGGGTGCTGGCATAGTCCAACACAATGTCTTCCACCAGGTCCAGAGTTTCGGGCAGCGGCGACACGTCGTCACCAAACCCGTACATCATCACCGCCACTGCAGGCGCGGGGGGCACATCACAAACATGTCCACCCATCACACTGCTGCGGCAGCTGGTGTGATGGGCTTGTATGCATGGGCAGGCATGGCAGCTGCTGAGCGGCAGGGCAGGCCAGCCTGTATGCATGGTTCCCCGGTTTGCTGTGCGGCATGCACCGGCTGTGCCCAGCTGCTGCTCCCATGCACCAACCCCAGGCAGCCACTCACAGTCGCGCACGAGCTGGCCCTTCATGCTAAACGCCTCCTGCTGCTGCACCGGCTCATCCTCGGCAGCTGCAAGTTGGGTGGGGTGGGCATTGAGGCGGGGTGGGCGGTGTGGCACAGCAGCAGGGGTCACGTCGGGCCACCGACGGCGCTCTCAAGGCGGGCAGCAAGGCGCCCGAGTGCCGGCAAGCAAGCTGCCCCCGTTGCCCTCCACCACCCTGCCAGTTATTGTCACCTGTGGCCTTGGCGGCCTTGGCCTCGGCCGCCTTTTGCCGCTTGGGTGCGGGGGTGCCGCCGTCGCCGTCGCCGCCCTTCTTGGCCTTGCCCGCCTCGCTCGCCTTCTTCTTGGCCTTGGGCTTCGGCGTCTCCTTGGTCTTGCCGCCGCCCTCCTCCATGGCGCCGGGCAGCCCCGCTACCGCGCCATACAGTTCGCGCGAGTTTGGGCCGAGCGCTGGCGGGGCTCGGGGGACGGGCTGGCGCGCTAAATAAAGTTTCAAGCCAGATCGCTGCGCTGCTGGCCCTGTGCGCCGCCCAGCAGGGCTGCCAGCGGCCAGCGGGGCGCAGCGGGGCGGCAGGCGGCAGCGGCGGCAGAGTGTCAGGGGCGGCTCGTTCACTTCAGGCTCTAGCCCATGGTCCCATCGAGAGCATGCAAGCTCTAATTCAGTGCATCAGCCCGCCTCCCGCCCTCCCATCGCCCCGCCCCGCTCAGAGCCTTCGGCAGCAGTTCCTCCCACGCACCAGGCGGAGCTCCAATCGCTGGAAAATGTCGGCTCCAGCGGTTGTAGCAGGCGATGGAGGCACTGCACAGGCTGTGGAGGCGGGGCGCCCTGCCGCCGCGGCTGGCGGGCACCCGGCAGCGGCAGGGGCAGCAGAGGGCGACGGCGGCCAGCAGGGTCAGCACTACAATGAGGTGGCCGATAACTATGAGGCTGGTGCGAGGAAGCCTGTGGGAGGAGGGGGGTGGCAATGCAGCGGGCGTTGGCCGCAAGCAATGGCGTTGCCAGGCGTGCATCCACCCGGCCGTGTGCACACATGTTTCTCTTATGGGCACTTGAGCCTGTCTGCCTGTCTGCTTTTCCTTGCGCACTGCGCAGCCTTCTTCTACAGCTCGGAAGAGTACCGAGACTGGGTGCTGAGCCGCCTGTTGCGCCACTTTGGCCTGCCAGACGAGGCAAGCCAGCGGTCGGCGGGCGGGGAGGAGGGGAGTGGAATGGCATGGCCATGGCTTAACGTGGCATGGCATGGATGACATGGTTGCAGCCGTCAACCGTTCAAGCATGCTGGAACTTTGTTCATCCCACTGCAGGAGGCGGAAATAGTGGACCTGGGCGGCGGCACGGGCAACTTCACTCAGGTGCGTGCTGCGCTTGCCCAGAAGGCAGACATGCTGCGCACCGTGGCACAGCTGACAAGCCCTGCCTGCCTGATGCCTGATGCCAACCTACCTGCAGCCTGCCTGCACGGTGCTGCCAAGATACACGGCCGACTTGGCTGCCACCGGCGCGGGCCCGGCTTTCCCAAACCAACTTGCAGGCGCTGGCGGAGGCGGCCCGCTGCCGGCGGCGCGTGCTGTGCGTTGACGCTTTTGCGGAGATGCTGCAAAAGGTGCGGCCGTTTGTGTGTCTGCATGGGCATCTTCTAGCTGAATGCAAGAGTACCATCTCCCGCAGCCATGTTCAATCCCTCAAGGCGTCGCAGCGCACCGAGGATGCATGATGCTGTCTTGAAGCGCGAGGCAGCGACTCACTGCATCAGACCCAGATCTGTGTTTGTTGACCTCTGCTGACCCACAGGCGCTGGCACACGATCGCGTGGAGCCGATGCTGATGGACGCTGTGGCCTTTGCGCAGCTGCCTCCCGCCGAAATGCGGTACAGCCACGTGCTGCTGAAGGAGCTGGTGCACCACATCCCGGCGGGTGAGTCATATCATGATACGAGGTTCTGGAGAGAAACCTAGTTGCCCAGCACCTGCTGGCCAGGCGCCTGCTACCTATCCAGCAGAGACGGTTTGCCGCACCCCAACCACACCTTGCCCTGCCCGGCCCCATTCCTGCAGCCGATGTGCCGGCCATGTATGCCGGGCTGGCGGCTCAACTGGCGCCGGGCGGCGTTGCAGTGACAATCACACGGTGCGCACCGACAAACTGCACAGAGGCTGGCCAGGCTCGGCTACACATTCCTTGCTTGCCAGTGGTGTGCGCTAACGCCTCATAATGCGCTGTGCCTGCAGGCCGCAAGAAGTAGACTACCCGCTGTTTGCACGGGCGCGCGAGGTGGGCAGTTGCTTGGGCTGGTTCGCACCCCGCCCAGCCGGCACACTGCTCTGCGCCGGCTGCTTCTTTGCTGGAGGGCAGCCCGGGGTGGCCACGCAGGAACGCCGCTCACTGCATCTGTCAACTGCTTCACTGCATGGATCCTGTCGCCCATTGCAGATCTGGAAGGAGCACCAGCCGCACCACTCTGTGTTTGTCTCGGCCATGGAGGCGGGCGGGCTGCAGGTGGAGGTGAGCTGGGATGGGGGTGCACGGCTGTCCAGAGCACAGACAGTGCACCATGCCTGGTGGGGGTGAGGTGGTTTTGTGCCAACCCAGCTGCCTCCGAGCTTTGTGTCGACTCACCGGTGCACGCACACACGTGATTGCCACACCCAGCTGCCCAAGACCTCGGGCCATTACCTTATTCTTCACCTCGCCCCCACCTCGGCAGGTGCATGAGCACGATTACCACGCCGAGCTGCCCAAGTCCACCTGGCTGGGCATGATGCGCGCACGCTTCTGGTCCACCTTCAGCCACTGCACGCCCGAGGAGCTGGAGCAGGTGGGCCGCGGTTGGGGGTTTTCCATCAGTGCTGCCGCTGTTTCCTGCCAACAACCAACCACTGAATGAGATGGACCCACGCCGGTCGCTGCTGCCAAACCCGCTGCTGCTTGGCTGCCCCAGTTAGCTTCCGGCATGCGAAGCCGCCGGCATTGCCACATGCCTGCTGCCCACCCACATGTACCATCTCTTCCGGTGCTCTAAAACTGAAACAGGGCATCGCGGAAGTGGAGCGGCAGTATGCTGGGCAGGACACAGTGCACTTCACCGACCGCCTGCTGTTCCTGGTGGCCCGCAAGCCTGCTGAGAGCGCAGCAGCAGCAGGGGCAGGCGGCAGCAGCGGCAGCCAAGCAGCATTGCAGCAGCAGCAAGGGGCACAGCCGCCCGCTGGCGGGCAGCAGCGGCAGCAGCATGCAGTGCTCACTCCTGCCCAGAGGCTGCAGTACAGCGAAGAGGGCTTCACAGGGCCGATCTCCGTCCTTACCCCAGATGAAGCAGCAGCTCTTCGGCAGCAGCTGGAGGGGTACGAGGTGCGGCTGGGCGGCAAGATCACCGGCGACTGGCGGTTCAAGGTGAGCGTTGGCTGTTGCAGTTTGCACCATCCGGCAATCAACCATGCTGCGCTGGCTTGTCGCACTTCACCTGGCTGGTTGCCCGGCTGGTGCCCGTGCAGCTGCCTTGTGGCCCCAATCCACGCACCATCCCCTCCCCGATCTCGCCCTCCCACAGTCACACCTGCTGCTGCTGGCTGTGTGGGACATTGCGCACCACCCTGCCATCCTGGCGGCGGTGTCCGAGGCGCTGGGTGGCTGCCGCAACCTGCTGTGCTGGTCCACCGACATCTTCAAGAAGGATCCGGGTGATGGCGGCTTCACCGGCTGGCACCAGGTGCGCCAGGCCTGCTCTGGGTTCATGCTGGCGCTGCTGCACACGCTGCAGGCCAGGTATCATGCGCAATGCATGCCAGCTGCACGCACCTGAGGCACACCCTCTCCCTTTGCTTCTGCCCAAGTCACCCTCCTTGCCCAATATGACCCTGCCCTGCCCCATGCGACCCTCCCCTACAGGACAGCACCTACGTGGGCCTCGACCCTCCTGATGTGGTGACCGTGTGGCTGGCCCTGACCCCTGCGAACGCCGCCAACGGCGCGCTGCACTTCCTGCCCGGCTCGCACCAGGAGCAGCTGCCGCATGTGGACACGTTTGCCAGCGGCAACCTGCTGCTCAAGGGGCAGACGATTGTGGTGAGGGTTGTCTGCTTTCCTCCCCTCTTGTGCCGTGCTAGGCGAGTGCCATTGCCAGCAGCAACCTTCTGCTGATGGGGCAAACCATTGTGATGAGGCACCGATGTGCTGATGGGAGCCGCCATGCCGCTTCCACTGCTCTGGCCTGGGATTAAAGCGTTCAGCTGTGCTTCCGCCACTCCCCGGCCCTGCCAGGAGCTGGAGGGTGAGGAGGGACGGTGCATCCCGCTGCAGCCGGGCCAGGCCACGCTGCACCACATCCGGCTGGCCCACCGCTCTGGCCCGGCAGCACCCGACTCGCAGATGCGGCTGGGGCTGGCCATTCGCTACATGGCGGCCCACGTGCAGCAGAGCCTAGACCCCCGAGATTCGGGTGAGGAGCTTGGATGGGGGCGCGGTGCAGGGATTTGGGGCAGCATGCTGGGTTTTCGTCAAGCGTGTGCCGATTGCGTCGGCAGCAGTGATGGCTAGCAGGTCCGTGTGGGGCATCAGCTGTCTGTCTGACCATGCTTTCCGAATCTGCGTGGCTGCAGTCACGGTTGCGGCGGGGCGCGACACCTTCCAACACTACCGTCACGAGGCAGGGCCGGCAGGCGAGATGGATGCAGCAGCGCTGGAGCAGCACCGTGCGGCGGTGCAGATGGTGTACCCCGAGGGTTTTGAGCGCGGCAACGGTGGCCAGTAGGCGCGCAGAACTTGCCATTTCATGTTGTGTCGACTCCTGAGCAGGACTGATTTTATTTGATGTAAAGTTTGCACGTCTGAGTTGGCCAACGCAGACGAGACGAGGGCTGGTGGCGAGCGGGTGCGCCGGCGCCTGCGCCAAGGCGCAGCGCGCGCGGCAGCCAACTGGGTATTGCCGCCCTGTGCCGTTGTTCCTGCTTCCTGCACTAGCCTGTTACCTAGCTGCAGGCCTAGCGCGCGAACATGGCGGATTCCGAAACCATGATCGACAGCGGGGCGCTGGGGGCGCTGGAGGACCTGCGGGCCGCGTCAGACGTGCTGGACGAGGAGTGGCGCCCCGGCAGCGCAATTACGGCCTGGAAGCGCGTGAAGCTGGAGTCCGAGCAAGACGTTGTGGAGCTGTGAGCCGCTGAACGCCGCGCTATGCTGCCGCAAGCGCCGGGCCGATGATCGAAAGCACGCAGCACCGCGATCGGCGCGCGGGGCATGGGGTCTGCCTCGGCTGGCTCCGCCGCTCCCCGCCGTCGCCTGTACGGGGACTTTCCTGTGTCGCAAACTTGCGTGTCACCCCCGCCGACCCGCTGCCCCTGCAGCTTCCTGAACGAGGCTGGCCTGCTGGACCTGCCCGACTCCATTGGCAGCCTCGCCGCACTGCGCAAGCTGCGCCTGAACCAGAATGCGCTGCGCTCGCTGCCGCCCAGCCTCACGGCGCTACACCAGCTGCGCACGTTGTGGGCCTCGGGCAACGTGTTTCGGGAGGTGCCGCAGGTGGTGTGCCAGCTGGCGCAGCTGGAGCAGCTGTTTTTCAGCCTCAACCCGCTGCAGACGCTGCCGCCTGCCATCAGCCAGCTGCAGGTGGGCAACAATTTGCTTGGCTATATTTGGCTCCAAGGCTTGCAGCGGTGCCCACAGTCCCTGGCGCCCGCTGCCACAGCCATCGGCGGCCAGCTTCCCCCACACTACCCACCCGGCGCTGCTCTTTGTGCAACTGCAGAAGCTGGAGTGGCTGGACTTCAGCGAGTGCCAGCTGGCGTCAGTGCCGCCCGAGATTGGAGCCCTCACACACCTGCAGCGCCTCGGTGGGTTCCGCTGCCTTGCATTCCCCAGGCAGCAGCGTTTGCAGGGAGCACGGTAGCCGAGGCGGGACCCGCTGCTGGCGGTGTTGCCTCGTGCTCACGGTGCCGCTGGTCCAACAGCCACCCGCCTGCCCTCCTGCCACGGATCCGCACTCCAACCGTGACTTGCTCTGTTGTTCACTGCCCCCTACCGCCTACTCCCCCAATCCCTCCAGATCTGCACTCCAACAAGATCTCCACGCTGCCGGAAACCGTCTCCAATCTGCGGCGCCTGGACCACCTGTCGCTCCACTCCAATGACATGACCCTGCTGCCTCCAGAGATTGGCGCCTGCACCGCGCTGACCTGGCTGTCGCTGGTGAGGTTGTGTGCAGATGGCTACTGCAGGGCGAGCAAGGCTTGCAGTTGGGACAAGTGCGGGATTGGATCTGCGGCTGCACCGCACCCAGCGTGCCCCTTGTTACTGCGTGACTTCTGCTGCGCAGAACGTCAACAAGCTGCGGGTGCTGCCGCCCAGCATTGGCCACCTGACCAACATGGTAAGAGCGGGCTGCATATCAACAGGGGCTTGATTTGATGTCTCCCCGCATGCGCCCTACGCCCCCAGCAGGCAGCCCGCTGCTTGTTTGCCACACTGGCCGCGTACAACACCTCCAATGCTGCTGCCAACTGCCCGCAGGTCCGCCTGTCGCTGCACATCAACCGGCTGGAGCACCTGCCGCCCGAGTTGGGCAACCTGGTGCACCTGGAGGCGCTGAGGTGGGTCCCTCCTGGCTACCTCATCGCAGTGTGCTGCGTCCGCCCCTCCTGGACACACGCGGCCTCCAGGCTGGGACTTGTGTGAACTGCATGCATATTTTTGTCCCGCCACTGCTCCTCTGCTAGGACTCTTGTTGTACACCGCGTCCGCTTTCTTGGCTTCCCACTGCACCTCTGCCACTGCCCCACCGCCCCGCAGCCTGCACAGCAATGAGCTGCCCGACATCCCACCTGAGCTGGGCCGCCTATCCGAGTGTGTGCGCCTGTCGCTGTACCAAAACCGGCTGACCAGCCTGCCCCCAGAGATGGGGCAGCTGACGGCGCTGCAGGTGAGGGTTGGTGGGTTGAGCCGTCGAGGGAGAGGGAGGGAGGGGTTGGTAGCTTGCAAGAGATGGAGGCACTGTCTGCCGGTTGGCAGGGATGGAAGCGGCGATTCCGTCATCCATGCGATCCATCCTCCAGCTCCAAAAAGCCTCGCCCTGTCCCCGCACAGGAGCTGTGGCTCTACTCCAACCAGCTGGCCTCCGTGCCTCGGGAGCTGGCCCAGCTGACGGGCCTCAAGCGGCTGTGGCTGGACCGCAACCAGCTGACCTCGGTCCCTGCTGAGCTGGCGCAGCTCACCAACCTGCAGGTAGGCCCACGCCCTGGTGGCAGGGGGGCTGCCCGGCAGCGGGGCTGCTCTGAGAAGGCATGCGTGCTCGCCCTGGATGTTGGGCATTCGTGCACACCCTGCTTTGCGCTTGCTCCCCTTGCCCATGCCAGCCCACACGAAGGAATGAACTGCTCTCCTTCCCATCTCTGTCTGTGCAGGAGCTGTACCTGGATCAGAACCCCGGGCTGCAACAGCTGCCGCCCGCCCTGGCCCTGCTGCCTGCGCTGCGCCGCATGTACGTGGCCTCCACCCCAGAGGCACAGGCCGCGCTGCAGGCGCAGGCGCAGGCGGTGCACCAGATGCCGGGAGGGCGGGGCCCGGCCGCCGCGGCCGTGGCGGCGGGTGTGATCATGCAGAGCCGGCCTTTCACTTGAGTTGCACATAAATGCTATCTTCAGTTGGCTTGACCTTGCCCACACATGTGATGGATTACTTCTCAAGTGTCGACCCCCGGCAAAGCGCCCGCTAGGCGGCAGTGGCAGCGGCGCTGGCACGATGGCAGGGAGCTTGCTAGGCGTGGAGCAGTGGCTTTCACGCGTTGCAAGTAGCTCCACGACACTTCTCACGCGACGCGGGCGTCCAGAGGGAAGGGTGCACGCCGGACGCACACCCCGGCGCCTGCTCTAACGTTGCCTTCTGGCTGGCACCCCGTCACTCTTTCCACGCACCTCCTGGTGCCTGAGTAACATCGCGCCCCGAGCAGTGGGCGCAGTGCACCGCCGTCGCTCAGCCGCCGTCGCTCGGCCGCCGCCGCCCATCGGCAGCGATGGAGCGCCCCGCTGTCAATGGGCTTCGGAACCTAGGAAACACATGCTTTCTCAACACAGTGCTGCAGGTGAGAGTAGGTGTGCGGCAACGGGTTGAGCAGTTGACCTTGGCTTGCCACTCGCACTACTACACCTTGTGCCGCTGCTGTGCACCCTCCGCTCCTCTTGCTTTCACTTCTGCCGGCAAGTTGGACATTGTGCCCTGCTCGCAGAGCAGTTGGTGGGAAAAGATAAACGAATGCTTCAAACCCTGCAGGCTCTGGCGAGCTGCACCTCGCTGCTACAACAACTGGAGACGGCCCTGCCGCAGCTGGATGTGGCTAGCAGCGGACAGGCCGAGGCGCCACTCGCAGCCGCACTGCTCGGCGTGCTGCGGCAGCTGCAACCACACACTGCTCCCTCTCAGACAGTGGCCCCCCGCCAGCTGGTTGACGCCTTCCGCAGCAAGCTGCCAGCGGGTGTGCTGGAGGCAGGGGAGGAGCATGATGCAGCAGAGGCGGTTGAGGAGCTGTGCCGGCTGGTGGCAGAGGAGTTGCAGGCCTGCTTTGCCCGCTGCCTGCAGCCGCAGCTGACGGCAGGGGCCGCTGTGGCGGCGGTGCTGCAGAGACCTGGAGGGGCAGCATTGTGGCCGCCGGGCATTGATGCTGCTCAAGACAGCAGCAGTGATGGCAGCAGCGAGGCGGCGGCTGATGGTGGGGAAGCTGTCCTGGCTTGCAACGGGCATGCGGCGCCGCCAAGCGGTCAGAATGGAGCAGCGTCTGTCGACAACGTGGGGGATGCAGCAAATGATGGGGAATCAGCAGTAGTGCTGACGCCAGCAGCAGCAGCAGCAGCAGCAGGGGAGCAAGCCCACACATCATCAACAGCATCAACGGCAGCAGCAGCAGAAGAAGATGAGGCAGCTGAGGGCTGCCCAGCTAGCACAGCGGCTCCGCAGCCCAACCGACCAGATGCTGTGCTGCAGGGCTGGCAGCAGCATGTGCAGCTGCCGCTGCACGGCAGCACAGCACACGAGCTGCAGTGCCTGCGGTGCCGCCACCGCTCGGTGGTGCAGCTGTCGCCCTTTTGGGTGCTGTCCCTGCCCATCCCTACCGCCCGCGGCACCACCCTGCTGGGCAATGTGCCGGCAGCGCCTGGCGCCAGCCTCGAGGCCTGCCTGGCCAGTGCCTTTGCTTACGAGGCGCTCCAGGGCTGGCACTGCACGCGCTGCTCCCTGACCGCCAGCTTGGACGCTGCGGCAGCAGCGGCTGTGGCAGCAGGGCCAGCAGCAGCGGCGCAGGTGGCGGCAGCCGAGGCAGCAAGCGGCGCAGCAGGGCAACCGCCAGCCCGCTTTGAGGTGCAGCGGTCCAAAGACCACCAGCAAGCAGCCAGCAGCTCAGCGGGGCTGCCTGTGGAGCTGCAGCGGCTGCAGCAGGGGCTGGCTGCCGGCGGGCGGCTCACTGAGAGCGACGCCTACTGCCGCATGCTAGCCGAAGCAGGTATGTGGTGATGCTGGGTGCTGGGCCGGCTCAGCATCGGTGTCTGCTGTGCACTGCTTGACGTAGGATGCAGCGGGTTGCTTTCAGAGTGGCTGGCACGTTGCAGCTCGCGTTCATTGACGCATGCTTCTGCTGCCAAAACGGCTGTCTATCACCCGTGGGCCCCTGCCGCTGTCCGCCACAGGCCTCTGCTGGCTGCCACAACCCAGCCCAGCCGCCAAGCGCACGGTGGCGGCGCGCCTGCCGAGCGTGATGTGCCTGCAGCTGCGGCGCGGCTTCTGGTCGGAGCACGGCCATGTCAAGGTGGCAGGTGCGGCCGCAGCGAGCAGATGGCAGCGAAGGTGCCTGGGCTGTGCTCTGCATGCAACCGCCGGATATCGATGAGGAGAGACAGTGCTGTCTTCAGCCCTCCTATCGCACCACTGAGCAGCACCCCAACTCCCCGCCCGTCCCTCCCACAGGCCATGTGGGCTTCCCCCTGCTGCTGGCCCTGCCCCCTGACTTGGTGCCTCGGCTGGGGCACGAGTCTGCGGCCCAGCCTGCCGCACCGGCAGACCTTGGCACCCTGCTGCAGCTGCACCAGCAGCGGCGGGCGGTGCCGCGCTACATTCTGCGGGCAGTGGTGGTGCACCACGGGCCCCTGGCGGGCGCAGGCCACTACACAGTGTTCCGCTCGCTGAGCACCGCAGCAGCCAGCAGCAGCACCGATAGCAGCAGCAGCAATGGCTTCGGCAATGGCAGTGGCAACAGCAGTGCCGGCAGTAGCAGTGCCGCCGTCCACCGCAGCTGGGTGCGGGCATCAGATGAATCGGTGCACCCTGCGGAGCTGAGGGAAGTGCTGGAGGCGGAGGCATCCATGCTTGTGTACGAGGCTTGCGCAGTACATGCATGAGCAGACCACTGTAGGCGGGCCTGCTGGACAGTGCTGCAATGAGGCATGGTCAGTTTTAGACCAGAGATTCATGAGAGCCAGGGCCCGTGTGTGACTTGCAACAATCTTCGAGCGGTAGTGCAAGGTTACAGTGGAAGCGGAGCAACCACACACGAATGCATGGAACAATCAACGCAATCAAACGCACTCTCAAGCCAGCTTCAGCGCTCCCCAAAACCGCGGCCTTCAGTTGTGCCTGTGGCTCCCATGCCTGCCTGGCCTTGCTGCTCCATCATGCCAGCAGCGCGGAGGCTGCCGGCGGCAGGCTCATCGGAGCGCTGGCGGCGTGCAGGCGGCGGCGCCGCTCGCCCGCTGCCCTGCCACGGCCGGTGAGCGTCTCTCTCACTCCCCGCAGCCGCCTGTAGGCGCCCAGAGCCAGGGAGCCGCCAGTCAGGGCGGCCCTGGCCTGCCAGCTGAGACGCTTCCAGGCGAGACTGGTCGCGGTAGTGAGGGCTGTGGCCGCAATCTTCTTGGCGACGCCCATACTGCCTGGGAAGGGGAGGTGGGAACTGGGAGCTGTGGAGGCCTGCTTCAATGCCGCTAAACGCATGGAAGCTGGGGCGAAGCAGCGCTGAAGCCGGTGGGAGCCTGAATGTAATTCCCTCTATTTCACCTCGAGTTATCAAAAAGCTCTCTTACATCGCAAGTGCTGACTGGTACAAGAGCGCAACGTACTCCACGATGCATGCGGTGGCAGCGACACTCTCTGGTGCGGCGCTTGCCATGTTGCTGCCTTCTCCCGCTATGGCGGCCGACCTGGCACTGCTCTGATGATCAAAGCCACTGGAATCACCCATGTTCCTCGATCAAGTGCCCCGCGAAAGAACTCTGCAGCAGGGCAGGCTAGTGGGCGCGGCCGGCGGCAGCCCACCAAGGCAGCGGCTCAGCGGGCGGAGCAGCGGGAGGGTTGTCCTCGCCAGCCGTCTCGCAAACACTGGCATACAGCTTTGCATATCATGCAGATCTGCACAACTGCACCGGCGGCCTGCGCCGCTCACTGTGCGGCGAACCCGCGGCCTGACCACGTCGCCCGCCCTCTCAGCCGCTCCATCAACCCCCGCACCCAGCACGGCGTGCCGTATGCAGCCTCACGGCGCGTGAGGTCGGGCGCTGCGGCGGGTCATGAGGCGGCAGCGCCACCGCCGGCTGCCGCAGTGCAACCTCCCAGGCCGCCCGAGGTCCCAGTGGTGATGCACCTGCCGATCATGCTGCGACTGCTGGCGCAAGGCCTGAACGTGGAGGACATGCAGCTGCTGTGGAGCCGGGAGTACGGCCCGTTCGTCGAGTGGCAGCTGGTGAGCACATGGAGTGGGGAATGGGTTGTGTGCCCCTGTGCTCTTAGGAAGGCCTGCCCGGTTGGGCCGCTGCGGGCAGGCCAGGGAGGGGGGGCCGGGCGCCAGCCCCACCTGCTGAGGCATCGCGCCCTGGATCCTCCAACCTACGAACACATTCCGTAAGGTTTCATAAGGCGGTTGGACTCTTCGCAAGATGAAGGCACGCGCAAGCGGGGCGCCACTCACCCCCACTTGCCCCTGCCTTCACCCTGCAGCCCGGCACCCCGCCCGTGGTGCACATGACCGACCCTGAGGCCATCCGGCAGGTGTTTGAGGTCCAGAACCTCCCAAAGTCACCGCTCTATGCCGGTGAGATGCTGATCAGCTTCTCAGCTGGCTTCTGAAGCGTACAGCACTCTGCTCTGTTGTTCGGCTGCATCTCCAGCGCCTCTGCCCCTCACTGGCCTGCTGCTCTGCCCTCCCTCCGCCCCCCCCAGACCTCCTGCCGGTGCTGGGTGAGAGCAGCATGGTGATCACGGAGGGGGAGCAGTGGCGGCGGCAGCGAGAGGCGTTCAACCCGGGCTTCTCAAGCACCTTTTTACGTGCCGCGCTGCCGGGCTTCCAGGTGGGCGGATGGGTGGGCGAGGGGCAGGCGGTAACTCTGTTTATGTGAGAGCTGCCGAAGGCACCATGAAGCTGACATCAACAATCTACTAGAGTCGTTCTTCTGCGGACCCTGCCCTCATCTGTAGGACTGCACGCGCCGCCTGGTGGCCCGCCTGGGCCAGGCTGCCGAGGCTGGGGAGGTGGTCAAGATGCATGAGCTGGCGGTGCTGACCACGCTGGAGGTCATCTGCCAGGTGGGCTGCTCTGGGCTGCTGCCTGCTGTGACAGTGATGCATCCTGCCCGCTGCGGCAATGAAGCGCCCTGCCGCCATGCTGTCCTGCTGTGTCAGCAAGCAACCTGCCTCCCAGGCTGTTCGTTTTGCACAGCCGAAGCCGGCTGGATTGATGTGTGTGAGAGCACCCTGCTGTCCCAAGCTGCTGCACCTGTCCTGCCAGCCCACTCCATGCCGCTGCACGCATGCTGCCAACCGGGTGCGCACCCTGCATGCAGGTTGGGTTTGGCGAGCGCGTGAACCTGCTGCTGGGCGACGGCCCGCGCAACCCGCTGTGGACCAGCTTTGAGGCGCTGGGCCTGCACGTGGCATTCTACCTGGACAACGTGCCGCTCAACTGGTGCGGCGGCTGCACGTGTCCAGCTTGCTTGCAAGCGACACTTGCACATACCGCTGAGCTTGGACTCGTCATTTGTTCAGCCGGCTGAGCAGCTGATTGGGCAGGCTCATTTAATGGTTTGACCGCGGTGCCTGGGCCCCCTGCCATGCCTCCATGCCCATTCAGGATGAAGCGCCTGCCCTGGAACCAGGCCAAGTCGCGGCGGCTGCAGGCGGCGCTGGACGAACAGCTGCTGGCCATCCTGCACCGCCGCCTAGCGGGCATGGGCATCCAAGCCGGCAGCAGCACGAGTGGCAGCAGTGGCAGCAGTGAGAGCAGCAGCAGCAGCAGCAGCAGCTCAGGCGGCTGCCCATTCCACTCTGCGGCTGGTGGTGCAGCGGGAGCAGCCAGCAGCGCCGCAGGGGCAACTGATGGCGGCAGCGGCGGCAGCAGCAGCGGGGCCAGGGACATTCTGTCGCTGGCTGTTGAGGCTTCTGCCCGGGATGGCGAGGTCGACGAGCAGATGCTCCTGTCTCAGGCAAGTGCAGTGCTGCACCAGGCTTTGCCCTTGCCCTTGCCTGCGCTCATGCTGCTGCCATTGGTGCCTCTGTTGTGTGATTGCGTGCGCCCGGCTGAGTGTGTCGCTCCTTCCCTTGCCGACCCTCTGCCCCGCAGATGAAGGTCAGCCTGCAATCTGCTGGTTGCCAAGGCAGGAGGCACCCAGCCTGCTAGGCACTTGGGTCGAGGTTGAGGTTGTGCGATGTGGATGTGTGTGGACTGAGCTGTCGCTCTTGGCTGAAAGCACCATCGCCGCTCCTTGGCTCCCTGCCGCCCTGCCCGCAGACCTTCTTTGCGGCCGGGCACGACACCACGGCCTCACTGGTGCGCTCCACGGCCCGCTTGCTTGGCTCGCCAGCTGGATGGTTTGGTATGGCGTGCTGCAGACAAACAATGACCAGCACTGGACCAGCACTGTTAGCTCTCACACAGCATGCTCACCTCTGCAACCGCAGGTGGCGTGGGCTGTGTGGTTCCTGTGCAACCACCCAGAGGCGGAGGCCAAGCTTGTGGCGGAACTGCAGGCGGTGGCAGCAGCGGCAGCAGCCGAGGATGGCAGCGGTGCGGCAGACGGCAACGGTACCGGCGCCAGCGCCCCGACCTTCAGCTGGCAGCAGCTGCAGCAGTGCCAGTACCTGAACGCAGTGCTGAAAGAGACGTTGCGGGTGCGGCCGCCTGTGGGCCTGTTTGCGCGGCGGGCGCCACAGGGCGCCACCCTTGAGGGCGGCGGCAAACTGTACGACATTGGCGGCAAAGTGCTGCTGGTGTCGCCGTTTGTGCTGCACCGTGGCGAGGTGTGGGGCCCTGACGCGGCGGAGTGGCGGCCGGAGCGGTGGCTGGAGGGCGGCAGCGCAAATGCGGTGGTGGCGGCGCAGCCCTACAACTACCTGCCCTTCTCACGGGGGCCCAGGTGGGAACGGGTTGTCTGTGTGGTTGAGGGATAGGGTGAACAGTTGAGAGGCAGGGTTGCCAGCGCCGCTCCTTTCACCTGGCTGCTGGGCGGTTGTCTCGCCATTTGAAAGCTGCGCTTCACGCCCGCCATTTTCCACCCGCTTCCCCCCAAGCAGGAACTGCATTGGCGAGAAGTTTGCGCTGCTGGAGGCCAAGACCATCCTGGCCATGCTGTACTGTGCCTTTGAGTTTGAGTACGCCAGCAGCACGCCGGAGCAGGTGGGCGGCGTGGGGCTGGCTGTGGGGTTGTTGTGGGCGGGCGGCCATGTGGGCAGGGGCACATGCAACAGGACTCCACCGCCGGCGGCCTGTTTGCCAAGAGCTGGCGGCATCATGCAGCAAAGGCTCAACAGCAGCCCTCTTGCCTGCCTCCTTTTGCAGGTGATGATGAGTGTGACAGCGCACCCTCGCTATGGTGTGCCGCTCCGCGTGCGGCGGCGGGCGCTGGTGGCGCAGCCAGCAATGGCGGGTGTGTAATGCTGTGGCTGATAGGAGCGCGGGGCGCTTCGTGTACCATGCTGACTTTGGCTGTTTGCAAACAATCAGTTTATTGCTGGCCCCGCCTCTGGGTACTTTCAACCCATTTTTTCAACTTTCTTCCCAGTTTTCCAAACTCTTTTCAACACTTTAACAAACGCATGTGTTACAGCTTTATTCTTTGACGCATGTCAAATGCAGCCGGCTTGCGATGGGACGGACAGTCAACAGAGGTTGTGCTGGTTGTGCTGGGATACAAGCTGCCGCTGGCGCCTGACGCTGGCTCCCGCCCTGCGCTTACCTGTGATGCACCTTGTGTTGTGCAGAAGCGGCATGGTACCCAAAAGCACAAGGATGCGTTCAGTGATTGCAATGCTGAGCACAGTGCACAGGCCTGGGTGCAGCAAAAGGGAAAGGGAAGGTCAGTGGGCGCAGGGCAGGCGGGCAGGCGGGCAGGCGGCATCGAGCACCGAGCACCCAGCACCCAGCACATCCTTGGTCGGCACGTCACACAGGGTCTGCAAAGCTCTACTCTCCTGAGTAGTATGAACAGCGGGACAGCCGAGCAGCAGCGCTGGAGGCAGCCGCTG
>VIYQ01002964.1:0-11287 GCA_009928355.1 Chlorella sp. CH2018 | reverse complement strand
GGGGGGAAGGGGGGGAGTGACTGAGCACCAGAGTGAGACGCTGCATCTGCGGCTCCCATCCTGTAGGCTGTGCCCCCGCGCTGCTGCCTCCACCTGTGCCCCATTGTCAACTGCCTCCGCCTGCCCCCATTATTGCTGCGTCCCCTCCAACCCCCCTTCAACCGCCCTCACTTGAAGACGGGGATCTCAAAGAAGGGCTGCTTGCCAGGTGGCACTTCACCCTTGCGGTCAAAGTACCAGGGGCCCGCCAGCACCTGCGGGAGAGGGTGGGTGCATGGGTGAACAGTGCCCAGTTGGTGTACAGTGCCCAGGGGGTGCCCTGTTGACCCCAAACGAGGTGCGCTGCTGCGCTTGCTCCCACCCTCCCCCAACCCTGTTTGCGCACCTCCAGCAGGTCTGGGCGGCGCCGAAGGATTTCGTTGTACACGGTGATGGAGGAGGACCAGGTGGAGGCTGCGCAGGGGAGAATACAAACAAAACACAGTTGTGGCGGACCCTGGTGAGTGATGGTAAGCCAGTGCGGCAAGGAGATGTGCATGTGCTGCCATGCGGCCATGCACGCACCGCAATGGTGTTAGCTGTGCAAGGTGCTGCCTCACTCCCCGCCAATGTGCTGCACTCACCGCCGCCCTCCTTGGCCTGGTTGAGGCACAGCAGGGTGACCACGTCGGCGGGGCCTGCGGGAAGGAAGGAGCGGTAGTAAGCTGAACATGAGCTGCCGCGGTGGTGCAGCAGTCATGGTGATGCAGCAGTTGCCATCCATGCACAGCCACCCTGTACGCCTCTGCTCACCGTCGTTGTGGATGGGCTGCGGCGCGGAGGTGGCGTAGAGGCGGGTGGTGGGCGCGTTGGGGTCCAGCCCAATGTCCTGTAGGTTGAGGGGGCGGGTGGGCAGATGAGGAGTGGTCAAGACGGGGGCATGCTGGGCTGCATGCCGCAGCCGTCCCAGCCAGCCGCAGGCTCGTGCGCCCGACCCCGCCTCAGCCCTGCACCCACCCATCCACCCACCTTGATGTGGCCCAGCAGGTGGCCCTGCTTGTTGATGGGCCGCACCTGGCCCCAGTACAGGCCCATGCCCTGCGGCCAGCCGGGTGGTAGGGTGACAATGTGGATGAGTGTGCGGTACAAATCAAGCTACGCTGTGCGGACAACAGCAGGGCAACCCACACGCCCATTGAGCTCTGAACCACACGCACCTGGCACGGCCCATCCCCCACCCACCCACCACCACACCCACCCAATAAGCCAGGATGGCCTGCTCCTGAGTCCACCGCTCCACCGGCACGCCCGACAGCAACTGGAAGCCGCTGCATAGCAGGCAGGGGTGAAGGAGGATGCGTGAGTCAGCTGCGAGCTTGCGAAATGGAGCGGTTGGTTGCAACCACTTCATCAGCTGCCGCCCACCGGTGCTTGCACAGCCCCACCGCCCTGGCACACACGCACCGGCCATGGGTGACCTCGCGCAGCAGCGCCCGCAGCTTGGGGCCCAGGGTGGGCAGCGGGAAGTCCTCCAGTGTGATGTCCTGCCGGTAAGCAGGGGTTGCAGCATGGGGGAGACATCGCTGTGTGCGAGAGCGCCTCCCAGCCTTGCAGCAGCCGGTACTCGGTTGGCCCGCTCGCATTTGCTCGTACAGGCAGGCCCAGTGGCCTTCTGCTGGCTTGCGGCAGCCGGCGCGGGTGCCTGGTGCACAGGCCCAGCCATGCATGCCGTTTCTTCGCCAGCTGACCGTTTCTGCGTCCAGCACACAATCAACCCCAGGTGCACAAGCCCACCCAACTGCACCCACCTCGACGCGCTTGCCGGTGGCGGCGGCGGCGGCGGTGGCGGCCTCCAGCTCCGCCACATCCTCCTCACTCAGGCTGTACACCCACTCATGCTGCCGGCGCCGCATGTCATCGGCATACCAGGCACTGGGGTGGTGGATGGGCTGGCCCAGCACCTGGCCCAGCCTGCGCAAGGAGGCGCCGGCGGGTGGCGGCGGGAGGCGGCGCCCAGTCAGCTCGGGTGTCGCGTTGGCTGGGCGGGCTGCGGGGTTCACTGCGGAGCGCCTCACAAACGCTGCGGCGGTGCCTCACCCCTCTTGCGCGCTCGCAGCCATGTTCAAGGGGTTGTGGGGGTGTGTTGGCGCGCTTGCAGGGCGTGGGGGCCTGCTGAAAGAGCTGCAAGGGATCGATGGAATGCGGCACACATGCCAGAGCAGCGCGTTATGCCTCCTTCATTCAGCAGGCCCTGCTGGCACGGCCAGCTGGCACAGGTCCCTATGCCTGCCAAACTCTCTCCTAACGGCCAGAGACACGAGATCCTCGCAGACTGGTGTTCCTCTTCCCCTGGCCCCGGCAGCCGGCCCGCGACCCAGTCAAAACGGCGCCCAAAAATGTTGACCTCCACTTTGCAAGCACAGGCGCAAGCACCCCCCAGGCAGCGCGCGCAGGGTCGGGCCTCCATGGACGCTGCCAGCGGAGCGCTCCAGGCCCCGTCAGCGCCCGTCCAGGCGCCTGCGGCACCGCGAGCGGTGGCGCCGCACCCGCGCCCGGCAGCGCACCTAGACAACAACGCGCTGCCCTTCCCGCGCCTGGCGCTGCCCTCAGGCCACTCCCTCCTGGCCGCCAACCTGCGCAAACTGGGCCAGCTGGTGCCGCCGCAGCTGCCGCTGCTGGGCGGTGCAGCGCCGGGGGCGGCCTGGGGGCGTGCCGCTGAGGTTCTTCAAGTCTCCGATGCCACGGGGCTGCAGGTGGGGAGTGTGAATGCGTGGTTGTGTGGGGTGCCACCCGGGGTGGGACATGCGTTGAGATGTGCCCGCCAAGGTGTCTGGGTGTCTGCCAGACGGCATGCTAGCGTTGAGCCGCGCATGCAGGCGATCTCAGCTCAACCGCTCCCCCAACCCAAGCAGGATGTGGCGGCAGCCATGGTGCTGTGCGAGGCTGTATACCGCTCCGTCGAGTACGGCACAGAGCAGGCACGATGACTGGGCTTGCATTGGCTGTAGTTGTAGCAAAGATTTGCAGGGCAGGGTGCCGTGAATCATGCGTGCGTGTGGTTGTTGCGGCACGAAGAGCACTGCAGTGCACCGGCACTGAACCACCTTGCCTGCTGCTCTCCTCTCCTGCCAACCACAGGCTGAGGTGGCAATTCGCAAGCTGCAGCGCCAGCTGCCCGACACGCCGCAGCTGTCGGACGTGCAGTGGAGCCCCCTGGGGCAGGAGCAGCGGTGAGCATGAGAGTGCTGGGTGCTTGGTAGTGCGTTATCTGCACGCTCATGCCCTACTGCTACTAGCCTTCTCTCTGTGCTGCCCAGCCTTCTGAACCCTGCGCCCACCCCATTGCCCTGTCCACCCAACAGGTACGTGGTTGCGAGCACCCCCGACGCAATCGTGGTCGCCTTCCTGGGCACCATTCGGCCGGCAGACCACCTGGTCAACCTCCACCTCCGCCACGCCCCTGCACTGCCCAAGGGCAGCTCGGCGGCGGAGGCCGGCAGCGGTTCGGAGGGCAGCACAGCCGCAGCGGCGGCCCATGCTGGCTACCTGCGGCGTGCAGCAGGCATCCCTGCTGAGCAGCTGTACCAGCTGGCCCGCGTGCAGGGCAAGCGCCTGGTTCTGGCAGGTGTGTGTGGGCGCCTGTTGCTGATCTGTTGGACTCGCATTTGAGGGTTGTTTGGAGGCTTGCGAGTCACGCAAAACTTGCAACCATCCCTGCTTCTTCGCCCAGCCCCAGCCTGACCTTGCCCCTTCATCCCCTCCCCTGTTGGTTGCAACCTCCAGGGCACAGCCTGGGTGGCGCGGTGGCCACGCTGTGCACGGTGCGCCTGCTGGACGCGCTGCCCCCCGCCCTGCACCCCACCCTCTCCTGCGTCGGCTTTGCGGTGCCGCCGGTGGGCAACGCCGCGCTGGCTGCTGCAGCGCAGGCCCAGGGCTGGCAGCAGCGCATCACCAACTATATGCTGCCAGAGGACTTTGTGCCGGGGCTGCTGTCTCTGTTCCACCGCCAGCAACAGGCGGGCAGTGGGGGCAGCGCCAGCAGCCTTGACAGCAGCGACAGCGACGGCGAGGGCAGCGGCGGCGAGGACGGGCGCAGCGCCAGCAGCCCCTGCGGTGGGCACGGCCACGAGCGGGTTTGTTGTGGCCACGCCCCCAGCAGCAGCTCTGGCCGGTGGCATGCCGTGGAAGCAGGGCGCGGTGAAGCAGCAGCGGCGCCAGCGGCCTAGCTTCCTGCTGTCCATGGTGCTGACTGCGGTGGCAGTGCTGGTGAGCTGGGGGCGCTTCAGTGGAGTGGTTGCCATTTCGCCCGCTGCTCTTAAGGCTCTGGCGCAGCATGTAAGGCATGTGCGCAGGATGCACGGATGCAACTCAGCTGCGCACTCACCCTGCCCTGCCCACCCTGGCTCCCCTCCCCAACAGACCGGTTCTGTGCTAAGCAGTGCAGGCACCCGCCTGCTGGGCATGCTGGCGGCACTCCCCAGCCACCTGCTGCCGCGCCTGGTGCACGTGGGTCGCCAGGTCAGCCTGCCGCCACGAACCGCCGTGCCGCCCCCTGTGCAGCGGCAGCAGCGCCGCAAGCGCAGGCCGCAGCAGCCGCAGCGGGAGGAGCAGCCTCACGACCCGCTGTGCCCGTTGGCCGTGCCGGCTGGCCGGCTGTCCGCCCACCGCATGATCTCATACCGCCTGCGCATCGCGGGCCTGTACGCCATGTAGTGCTTGAATCCCTGTTCCCCTGGTACGCCTGATGATTTGTGCCAAAGCCACTTGTTTGTGTGCAGCCCCGAACAGCCCTTTTGGTTTCTAGGCTTGATTCCCTTCCCTGCTCAGCCACCCTGCCGCCGTCGGCATCACTGCCTCCTGACCCCTGCGTCACTGCCATTCGAGCCCGCTCTGTGTTTCATGTATATTAGGCAGCTGCCCTGCTTGCTTCCCTAGGCAGACAGGCATCCATTGCACTGAACCCCGCACAATGCGACCCGCCATCAAACTGCTTTCGCAACAATTCGTGTTACAGAACTGAGGACTGACAGAGAGTCAACTGGATGGAAGCAGGTCAGCTGGAGCGGAGAGTGAGCGGCGTTTGGGGAGGGCGCTGGCCCGGCAGCGCAGTCTTGCGGGCCCCCATTTGCATGTGGTGAGGGGGAGAGAAGGGAGAAGAGAGACTGGGGTGGGCAAGGGATACCAATAGGGGCATTTCCATCGGGAGGAATCAGCAACTTTGTCTTGAGGGCAAACGGATCAGGGCGTACGTGTGGGGGGAGGGTCGCTCCGGCGGCGCGCATGGGCACGAGGCGAGAGGGGTGATGGGCGCATCGTGCGGCTCGTGGTGTGAGCCAGGTGCGAGATGCCAGTGATTTCTCAGTCGCACTGCAGGCAGGCATAGCCCGCAGTGAAGGGCACGGTGATCTCTCCGCCCTCCGCCGTCGAGCCGCAGCTGCCCGGGGTGGCGCCTGCAGGGCAGGGCAGGGCGGGGCGGGGCACAGCAAGCATTGGGGTGGGGGACACAGCCTGGGCAGGCAGGAGTGGCGGCAATCCTCACTTGACGCCGCACTCTTCCCATCAATCAGCTGGACAGCCCAGGCGTGCGCCCACAGCAATCCGTCGCCCAGCGCCTCTCCCAACGCCGCCACAACTCCCCCGCTCACCGCCCGTGGTGTTGTAGCGGACAAGGTAGTCGCAGAGCGGCTCGCCGCGCATTTTGGCCACCGGCCAGGCCGCCCAGTCCAGCGTGTCTGCCTCTGGGGCGGGCGCGGTGGTGTTGCGCAGGGTGTCCATGTAGTACGAGCCGCCGGGCAAGTCGACCACAAAGTAGCCCACCCGGCCCGCGCTCTGGTTGAAGGCGGGGGGCGTGTAGTAGCACTTGCCTGCGGGGGGAGCCGGGTGGAAGCAGGCAGGGGGGGGTGAGCGGCTTAGGGCGCACATGACGGGCAAGTGGGGCGGCGGTTGTTGTGGCAGGACGGTGTGGCAGGACGTGCGCAGGTGCATGCGGATGGCAGCCGCCACCCGCTGCAAACACGTGTCCAGCCGCCCGGCTGCTCACCGCCGGGGATGTCGCACACTGTGCCGTCAAACACAGGCTGCCCCCCGCTGCACGTCCAGTTGCGTGTGCCGCTGGCTGCAGCAGTGACGGAAGGCAGGGGTGGGGGGGAAGGGCTTGAGGCAGGGATCGGCACCTGCAACCCTGGGCCCCAGTGTGTGCATGCCCCACCCACGTGTGTCAGTGCAGCAACTCCACCTCTGCGCTGTCCTCTGGCACACACCCTGTGCGGGCCGAACAGCTCACCCTGGGCGGTCCAGGCCACAATAAACTTGCCCTCCAGACCGTCTGGAGAGAAGCCCTCCAGAGCCGGGGGCTCGCACTTGGGCTGCGGCTTGGGCAGCAGCACTGCAGCATGCAACCACGGGAGACGGAACGGGGCTGAGCGGCGACGGCAGGGATGGCTAAGATGCTGGCTGCTGGCCTCGTCCGCAGTCTGGCTGTCACATCGGCCGCGCCAACCGCAAACGCTTCCTCACAGCAGAGCGCTGTAAAACAGGACCACTGGCCCGTGCAACACCTGCCAACGGCCACGGCGGCGGCAGCTCGCAAGGATGCAGCCGACCAGTTCGCACCGTGGTTGCGGCAGGCGTAGAAGGTGTAGGTGTTATTCATAGGGATAAAGAGCTCCTGGCCCTGCTCATCCTCGCTGCACTTGCCCTCGTTGGGCGCCATGCCGCCGCTCACATCCGTCTTGATGACCAGCACACTGCCCCCCGCCACGCCCGTCGCCGTCAGCAGGTGGCGCCGCCACCACTTCTGTGCAGGGCGGGAGGCAGGGAAAAGCAGGGGCACATCAGCATTGGCCGAAGACCAGCGACACGCGCACTGGCGCACGCATCAACTCAGGATGCAAAGACACTCTTAGCCCATCCCATCTCCCCCTTCCCTCCCCGCCTGCTCACAAACACATGATCCGCTTCTTCTATGCGCTACCCTGGGCCTCACCCGGTTGACGGACGGGTCCAGCGGTTTGTAGTCGTAGGTCACCTGGTTGTCCTTCACAGCATCGCCCCAGACTGCGGCGGCGGCACACCGGCAGCAGCACGCTCAGTACACGGGCAGCGGCCGCAACAGCATGGCTCAGCAGCAGCATGGGCGACTGGTCAGGCAAGGGCACACACAGTGCAGCCACTCCCAGCCGCGCAGCTCGACCGCCCAGGTCAGCAAGTATTGGCATGCAGCCGATTGCACCAGTGTGCGACTCACAGGTGGTGTTGCTTGCGTCCGTGAACACGTATCTGCTGTTTTGAATGTCGCTGGCTTCAGCGTACAGGTAGCCCGCAAACTCGCCGGTGCCGGCGTGGTACAAGTCCTTGCGGCTGCCAATCACCGTCCACTTTCCGTCACTGCGCCACGATGGGTGCAGCAGAAGGAGGGGCGTCAGCAGCAGGGGCTGCCGCAGTGGTAAATGCAAACTGAAGCTGGTGGCAGCCCCACGGCTGGTTGCCGCATGTGCTTGCGTTGCAGCTCACACCAGGTTCAAGCAACAGCAGCCATGCTGCATCGGCGATGCACGCTCACATGCACGTGTAGTTCTCAGTGCCGCGGGCAGCAAACACGGCGGCCACAACTGCGTGCTGCGGCGGTGACAGGCTGTCGGGGAGCATCTCCCCGCACTGCCGCAGATCGGCCGGGTCCACCTGCGCAGAACCAACAGTTGGGCAGACTTGTGTCAACACAGCTTGAACAGGCGCCACCACGCGTGACAGTAGGTGTGCGCAGCATTTCGAGCCCTGCGGTAGGCCAGCTGGGCCCGTCTGTGCAGTGTTCAGTGGCCCGATTGCCACAGAATGAGGTGCGAGATCTGCCATCTCCAGCAGCCGCTGTGGCTTGTGCAGCAGGTTGTGCATGCATGCGGCCGGCTCAGAGGGGCAGCCACATCACGCAGCCTGAGAAATGCAGCACACACAAATCCAAGAAAGCAGCCGGCGCGGCGCTGTATGAGCTGCTGGTGCGTCAGTCGGTGCCAAGCCTGCCGCAACGGGCAGAATCAGAAGCGGCACTACGCGTGGCGGCGGCGGCAGCAGCCGCAACATGTTTGGCGGGTTGCAGCATGGCCCCGAACACTCGATCGGAAGCCACAATTGCTCGAGGGGTGGCGGGGGCGCGGAGGGCAGGCCAAGGGGGAACGCGCAGTGGCTCACCCAGGGGCCTGGCGCGCTCGCAAGCATTTGCCGGCGCGAATCCGGCTTCGAAACGCTTCGGGCTTGACAGGCGGCGGCCAGCGCCAGCACCGCGAGCACCACTCGAACACCGCGGGACCCCATGTCTGGTCTGCGGCCGCTTGTAGGGACGGCGAGGGCGCCTGTTTCAACCAGCCTGCACAGAGTTGAACGGGAGCGATCGCACCCGCCCTTGAACACGCTTCCCATGACCAGCCAGCCGGGCGGGCGGGAGCCATGCGCCGGGACGCGACGCTGGCACACCGCGTCTGCCCAGTGCTTACCCACAACTTTCACGAGCATCAGGATGCCTAGACGGAACTTTTCCGTTATGGAAGAGCTGTTGAAAGGAACTTGTTTTCGAGCACAGCCAGTTCAAACGCAGCTCCCAGCCCCGTCGCAGCTGCGCTGGGCATGGCTTGGACGTTTTCCCGCCCTTTTCGTGCCGCTCGCAAGTCACCCAGTTGGAAGCTGCCCAGGTCGGCGCCCTGCAAGCGGCCCAGCTGGTGTTCACAACGCATCTTGAGCTGCGCTTCCTCCTTGTGTACAGCATGAGATGTGAGAGATTTACATGTAGAGAGGGTATCATAGTCTGATGGCTGTTTGGTCAGCATCGACTGCTGAACTGATGGAGGGCTGAACTAACAGAGTAGGATGTAAGTACCACAGCTTGCGTTCAAACATCGCTCGCGCTCTGCTCCAACAAATTCCAAAGCTCCGCCAACTGCCCGGCCTTGCGTCCCCTGCCGGCAGCCACAGTCCGGCAGCCAGCAAGTGCGCCTGCCACTGCTGGCTCAGCAGCTGGCCATGCCGCGCACAACGTCCGCCGAAAAGGCATCCACCCCCAGCGGCTGCGGCTCCACCACATCCTCTGGCGCTGAGGCCACGTCGGCAGCCACATCTGTGTATGTGGCAGACAGGAAGTGGACCAGTGCCACCACATCCTCAAACCTGCGCAGCGGGATGAGCGAGGGGGTTGCAGGGGGGATGCAGGGAGCTTGATCAATCCACCCATGCAACTGCCCAAAAGCGGATGGTCGTCAAGCAGGCGCTCTGAGCAGCAGGCAAGAGGGCGGCATGCGGGGGAATTCCCGGGAACACAGGTGCCCGCAGCGATCGCACCGCGACATGTGGCCGCACGAGGCGCGCAGCGCGCCCATCGGCAGCCGCCGCTGCTCTGTGCCGCCACCGGGTGCGGGCCTGGGGCGGGAGTTGGCAGCAGCGCAGGGTCAAGAGCGGGGCCTGGGGTGGTGCGTGGCCGCAGGGCCACTGCCACACACATTGCGCCGGGCAGGTGCACGCAAGGCTCCACTGCCAGGGAGGTCTGCACAGTGTGGCGTCATCTGCGCGCCCTTCCCCAGCCCGCCCCTGTTTGCACATGTGAGCAGGACATCCTACATCCTCAAGGCAGGCTGGCACACCTGGAGACCAGGGCCCACTCCCAGGGGGGCGGCACCCCCGCCCGCATCTTCTGCTCCACCAGCTTCATCATCTCCGCCTCGCTCATGCCGGTGGAGGTGCACAGCTCCCCGGGGTTGCACATGCCGCCGCTCCGCACCTGCGCACAGGCGGTGGGCTTGTGGAGCAGAATGTGGGTGGACCAGGCGCGCCCAACAGCTCACCCGGCAGTGTGCCTGGCTCTGGCATGGCACGCTACGGTGCACGCGCCACCCAGCCGGCATACAGAGGGCGAGCCAGTGGTGTGCAGCATGAGATTGTCAGCAGCTCACGTGCAGGCCTGCCTCCATCATGGCCTGGGCGGCTGCCCGCCACGACAGGTACTGGCCAGAGGGGTCCCGCAGCGAGAAGGTGAGGGTGGAGCCCTGCCGTGTGGCGCTACAGGGAGGTGCAGGAGGGCAGGAGGGAAGCGTCAGCCAAGGGGCACATGCATGCAGACACCCCAAGGCGAGGATGGAGTGGCAAGTGCTGCCACCTGAACTCGTACACAGCAGGTGCGCTGTGGAGCATGCTTTAGTTGCACATGGTGCCAACAGCGGGGGCACCTGCCCACCTGTCCGGCCGTGCATGGTTGCCGTAGATTTCTAGCAGCGGCGCGCCGTTGCTGTGCCGCAGCTGGGACGCCTGCGGCGGTCAACGACAAGGGCAGACGCTCTGTACGGCGCTCAAGCTGGCAGCCAGAGGAACCACCTCACCGCCTCCAGACGCTCCCCATAGCTATGAACATGCCCTGTGCAACGCTTGCGGGCAGTCCCGGCTCTGAACCCGATGCTTCCCCACGCTCCCCAGCTCAGCACAGAGCCGCACCTGCTCATACAGGAAGCGGCCTAGCGCCTCTGTGTGCTTCTCAATGGCCGCTGGCCCGCCCAGCATGTCGAACACGCGCAGGCCTGCAGGGGGGAGGGGGCGAGCAGGAAGGGCTGGCCGCTTGTGGGGCTGTGAATCAAGGTGGCTGGTGCGGTAGGAGTGCTGGCCAGGCGTGCACGTGTGCGGCTCTACAGTGCGCAAGTAACAACCATTCCCACTGTGCGCACCATACTTCAGCGCCAGGATTTCAATGAAGGGCAGCGTGCCGTCCTCAAAGCGCTGCGGGCGTGGGACGGGGCATGGCGAGCAGTGGTCAGGAGGCGACAATGCCAGTGCGGGCGTTGCTGCGGAGACTGCAAGCGCTCGGGCATGCATGCACTAGCCGGCAGACGGCAGCTCGCACTGAGTCCCTGCCCTGCCAAGGTGGCACACCTCAGGGCCGTCCGACAGCAGTGACCAGTCAAGGGAGGAGACAGTGAAGTTGGCGGAGCCGCCGCCCCAGAACACCTGGCGGCAGGGTGGGGCAGGGGCCAGGGATGCAAGCGCGCTCAGGACCTGAGCAGTGGCACCGCTATGTTGCGGATGCTGAGGTGGGCTGGGCAGGCAGCCACGCTGGGAGGCAGCAGTGTGTGCCAGGCAAGCCGCCCGCCCACCTTGCGCATGCGAGCCGCCATGTCTCGCCGCATGATGAGTGCACCCACGCCAGTGGGGTACCCAAACAACTTGTAGCTGCGTGGGCACAGGCGGGTGGCAGGGGGGAGCTGGTCAGAGGTGAGCGCAGCCAGCAGCATGACTGCATGCAACTTACAGCAGCAGCAGCAGCAGCAGCAGCAGCAGCAGC